>JZKD02S1841933.1:306597-344023 GCA_000966675.3 Picea glauca | reverse complement strand
GAAATGGGTTAAGTGACCTAAAAATGGGTTAAGTGACCTAGAGGATGAAAGTATAAATAATATAGAAATGGTCTCTTGTAGATCATCCTTTTTGTGGATCAATGGAGAGCTTCTTCTGAGAATATCTTTTGGAGTATTGATGGAGAGCTTCTTGTGAGAGCTTCTTGAGAACTTTTGGTGTGGAACACTTGAGAATATTGAATATCTATAGGTGATTGAGGTAACCAAGTATATCCAAGCCAAATTTCAAAAGGAAGGTGAAGAAACGAGGGCCAAAATTGAAGTGAGGATAAATTCTTTTGATGATGCTTTCTAAGGTATGTTATTTAAAGGTCATCTCACCATTTTTGCTATAATGTTTTTTCTATAATGATTCAGACCGTGAAATTGCTATTCCATTGAGAAAACATACCCAAGTATTTGTGGTAAACAATTCATATTGTGGGTCATTGTATTTTGGGAGTTACACTCTATGAAAAATAGGGTTTGTGGGTAGTCTCGAAACTAGTCAAAAATAGGTGTTTCGGGTAAAAATGACATAACTTCTTCATAATAGATCCAAATTCAGTGAGACAAAATGTGTTGGTTAGCATAAAGTCTATAGTATGTTTTGTAACATTTTCAGATAAATTCAACAAATATTTTGTGTGGGGCACTGTTGGAGTTACTTCACACACACCTAGGATTTCTTTTTCCTAAGGTTTTTATCTGTTTATTAGTCATAATTAGTCATTATCCAGTCTCCTATATTTTAGGAGAGAATATTCCACCTGGAGAATATTCTCTTTCAGTTTGCACTTCAGTTTGACTAGTTGATTTGAGTTTAGATGTTGCATTGAGATCATCACCATGCAACATTGGGATCATCACCAAAGTGGAACATTAGCCTTGATTCCTTGAGTAAACTCCTCACTACTTTCTGTTCAGTCAGTTAACTGAAGACTAGTTGACTAGTTAACTCAACTAGGTGGCAGTTCACTCCCGTAACTGCCTGAGAGACTAGATTAGGTGGCAGTTCACTCCCGTAACTGTTGGTGTGTGTCCAGCTCACTCTATACCAGCACTATGGAGACTTGTTTCACCTCAAGTCAAACTCATTTATTTATACAGAGTATATCATGTGTAAATTATTCATTATTCACAACAATTAATGAAAATTCTTTCCATTCTTTCTCTCCTTCTTCTTCTTTTTCCAATTCTCTCTGCAAATGTGTGTAACATTGTTTAGATAGATATATTTTGTGCAGGTCAACACATTTACATGGTATCAGAGCCGACAGACTGCTAAGCAAAAGCTACACCAAAAAAAAATTGCCGGTACAAAAGATTGAAGACAACGAAAAGATGGAATTCCAAAACGAATTCATTCTTACACCTTACAACTATTTTTCATGGAAGGAGAAAATATCCATACATATTTGATCCAGAGGGTTGTATAGGTTAACCATGAATATAGATACAGAACTGCATCAGCCATAGAAAAATCTAAGTACTTAAATCGCATGGATGAGGCACTCAGAACAATTTGTAGTCTTATTTCTCTCAATCTCCTTTTTCATATATATTCCTGTAAGACTCCCAATGAATCCTGGACCATCTTGGAAGGGATCTTTGGAAAATAGGATGATATGAGGGGACACATGCTGGATCTGGTGCTGCTCACATTGGATCCAAAAAGCTTCGAGAATATCTAGGATTTCTTTACAAAATTCAAGGATTTACTGTCGCAACTCAAAGCTTGAGGGGTTGATAAATCGAAGGAGGAGAAACAAATGGTTCTCACCATTCTCTCCAAGCTTGGACCTGAATTCTCTGTATTCGTATCCACATTCCATACTATCAGATTCACCTCTGGATGCACTTGGAAGATGCCTTCTCTTCAGGACTTTATCGAATCCTTGACACAAGAGAAAACCAAGCTCATCAACATGGGTGCAATCAAAGGCCCAAGGGTGCATGCACTCACTGTGGATGATGGAAGCCACAAATATCATAAATCTAAATCTAAATATAATCAGAAATCTCATGCACATACGAAGAAGGAAGGGTACACAAAACCCTTCACCGATGCCTCCAGATCCAAAGGAGAAAAGGGAAGAAATGGAGAGAAATGCACATACTGTCACAAAGGATTCCATTCAAAATATGCATGCATGAAAAAAAAAATAGATATGATGTCTCAGACACTTCAGAAAAACAACTTTGGAGATCGCATCCCTGAGGGACCAAAGAAGAAGAAGCCAGAAGATCAAAATTCCAAGAAAGGCAATTCTAGCCATGCTTTGATTGAAATCAACTCCTCTCCAGATGCTTGGATCATAGATTTGAGAGCATCACATCACATGGTTGTCTTAAAAGAAGTCTATTCTTATTTGGATGCATGCAAAGTTCCTCCTATTCTGATGGGGGACAACTCTTTTGTCGAAATCATTGACAAAGGAAGGATTGAACTCACCAACGGAAGCTTCGAGAATGTGTTGCATGTTCCAAAGCTTTCTGTAAACCTTCTCTCTATGTATCAAATGACGAATTCTGGCACCGAAAATAAATTCGTATTCACACCAAATGCCGTGGACATCTATGACATGAAAACCAACTCCAAGGTTGCTAGCGGTGAGGTAAATCATCATTCTAGATTGTATACATTTTCTGAATTCATTGAACTTGATTCTGCTTTGCTACTTACTCATGTTGATGAAAGTAGTAGGATATGGCACGAAAGGTTTGGACATTTGAATTTCAGATACATGCAATAGCTTAGCAAGCAAAGATTAGTTGATGGTCTACCAGACATCCATTTCTCCAAGGGAGTATGTGAGGGATGTGTTCTCAGAAAACACCCTCAAGAGAAATTCAAGAAAGGAAAGTCTCAACGAGCTTCTGCACCTTTAGATTAGATGCACAGTGACCTCATGGGTCATTTTCTGCATCCATCGATCAAAAAAGTGAGGTTTGTTCTCATTTTTGTTGATGATTTCTCATGTTTTACTTGGATCTACTTTATCAGGAAAAAATCCAAGGTCTTTCAACACCTCAAAGATTTCAAAGCTTTGGTTGAGACACAGTCCGGAAAGAAGATAAAAGTCCTCCAAACTGATAACAGGGAAGAGTATGTGAATCATGAGATTCATAATCTTTTCCATGAGGTAGGGATTCAGTTGCAACATACAATTCCCTACACTTCGCAGCAAAATGGAGTTGTTGAGTGGAAAAATAGATCTCTAAAGGAGATGGCATCTTGCATGTTGCATGCAAAGTCACTACCACAGAGACAATGGGATGAAGTAGTTAACTGTGAAACATACATCAAAAATAGATCTCCTCATAGATATGTCAAGGATAAGACCCCCTATGAGGCTTGGAGCGACCTCAAACTGGAATTGGCCCACATTCACATTTTTGGTTCACGTCCATGGTCCCAGATTCCCTCTGAAAAGAGGAAGGCACTTGATCCACAGAGCACTGAGTGCATTTTTGTTGGATACCCCAATGGTGTGAAGGGATATTGTCTTATTAATCTTTCCTCAGAAAAACACATCATTGACCGTAGTGTCCAATTCGAGAAAAGTGTCTCTCATGTACCTCAGTAGTCGCATGCAGACACCTTCACTCTTCCACCTGTCCGAGATGATGAGCATGCACATGCTAACTCTTCTTCAGATGATATTTTTTATTCATAGGACTTAGATGATTCATATTCAGAGTCAGTACATTCAGATGTAGAGTTAGATAATCTAGATGCAGTTGCAGAGCTAGAGCAGAGGCCCAAGTGGGAACAGAATACTCTTCAGGATGCAGGAGATCTCGTTGGTGATCCAACCAATACTAGGAGGACTCGATTCAAGGAGCCTCCTATTTCACTCACTACCACTAAACCATTGCCTTCCAGGCATATTTTCTTGGTTCAATTTTCAGATCCATAGTCTTATGGAGAGGCTGCTGGAAATCCATTTTGGGAATCCGCCACGCAAGAAGAGTACAACTCTCTCCTCAAAAACTAGACTTGGGATATATTTCCCCTTCCTTCTGGGAGGAAACTTGTCAGATGCAGATGGGTCTACAAGACCAAGAGTGCAGCAGATGGATAGATCAACAAATACAAAGCCAAGCTTATCACCAAAGGCTTTTAGCAGGTTCATGGTATTGACTATGATGAGACCTTCACTCCAGTAGCAAAGATGGATTCCATTCGATTGGCCCTTGCCATTGCGCCAGCCAAGGGATGGGAAGTCCATCAAATGGAAGTGAAGAATGCATTTCTTCATGGTGATCTCTCTGAGGAGATCTACATGGAGTAGCCTCAAGGATTTATGCAGGACTCATCTTTGGTCTGTCGACTGAAGAAGTCACTTTATGGCCTCAAGTAGGCTCCGAGGGAATCATATGCCAATATGGATTCCTACCTGTTGTCACAGAACTTTCTACATTATAAATCAGACCCAAATATATACATAATCAGGACGACTGATTCACTTCTATTTTTAGTTCTGTATGTCAATGATTTGTTGATCATTGGTTTCTCGACTTCAGCTATAGTTGCAGTCAAGAGGATTCTTCATGATAGGTTTTTGATGACAGACATGGTTCTGCTACACTTCTTCCTTAGACTTTAGATTAGTCAGGATGCATCAGGCATCAAACTGTCTCAAGCCAAGTATGCATGAGATCTCCTTGAAAGATTTCACATGACAGACTACAAGTCTACTCCAACTCCTTTCCTATCAAGAGTCAAACTTGAGGATGGCGGGGAGGCTCCACTGGTTGACAACACACTGTATAGACAACTAGTGGGGAGCTTGTTGTATCTCACACACTCTAGACCAAACCTCTCATAAGAAGTTGGCATAGTTTCCAGGTTCATGCAGGAGCCACATGAGCTACATTGGAAAGTTACAAATCATATCCTTCGATATGTACAGGGCACCATCACCTTTGGGATTCATTATACAGTAGACTCTACATTATATCTCATTGGGCTTATTGATTCTGATTGGGCTAGCGATAGCATTGATTACAAATCCACATCTAGTTACTCACTCAGTCTTGGTTCTGGGCCTATCTGTTGGTCGAGCAAGAAGCAAGATGTCATTCCTCTATCTTCAGCTGAGGCAGAGTACAGAGGGGTAGTTAACATACCCATTCAGGCTATGTGGCTACAACATTTTCTCGCTAAGTTGTGCATTTAGTTTCATCGGTCGATCATCATCCGGTGTGACAACTAGAGCACTCTGAATTTCTATAGAGATCCTGTTCAGAGGTAGCAGAGAAAGCACATCGAGATCCACATGCACTATATCTAGGACTTAGTACATGAGGGGATCATCCACTTACAGTTCCGTCCTTCAGCAGAATAGATGACCGACATTTTCACCAAGGCCTTCACTGAGTAGAAATTATGTTCTCTGCGAGGTTGTCTTGGAGTGAAGGACATAGTTGCCTAGCAACTGTAATTCTTCTTTTTACATACATTTTACCTTGAGTGGGGGGTTTTCCCATGAGGTTTTCCCTCTTTCCTCACTTTATTTTCAGTGTATCTTTTGTACTTGGGTACCTAACATGGCCTCGTTGTCGGGACCCAATCTTTATTTGCACCATAGTGATGTTCAGGGGGGGTGTTGGAGTTACATCACACACACCTAGGATTTCTTTTTCCTAAGGTTTTTATTTGTTTATTAGTCATAATTAGTCATTATCTAGTCTCCTATATTTTAGGAGAGAATATTCTCTTTCAATTCACACTTCAGTTTGACTAGTTGAGTTGAGTTTAGATGTTGCATTGGGATCATCACCATGCTAATTCAACCTTTCCTTGGTATCATCACCAAAGTGGCACATTAGCCTTGATTCCTTGAGTTAACTCCTCACTACTTTCTGTTCAGTCAGTTAACTGAAGACTAGTTGACTAGTTAACTCAACTAGGTGGTCGTTCACTCCCGTAACTTCCTGAGAGACTAGAATAGGTGGTTGTTCACTCCCATAACTATTGGTGTGTGTCCATATCACTCTATACCACCACTATGGTGACTTGGTTCACCTCAAGTCGAACTCATTGATTTATACAGAGTATATCATGTGTAAATTATTCATTATTCACAACGGTTAAGGAAAATTCTTTCCATTCTTTCTCTCCTTCTTCTTTTTCCAATTCTCTCTGCAAATGTGTGTATCATTGTTTATCTAGATCTATTCTATGCAGGTCAACACATTTATAGGCACCTTCTATAAGGTCGCTCTCTAGAATAAGCCAAAATTCAGCAAGGTATGCCATGTTTTCTATAAATACTTTTATGAGAGGTTACAAGTAGTGCCACCTGGAGGAATTGCATAAAAAACACTGAAGAACATTGTGTATCATTTTCAGATCTTTATTCATTACATGTACAAAGTTATGATTATTTCAAGTTGGGGTTGTTGACTAATCCAAAACTAGTCATGGTTGAGACAAGCAGTTTATGAGATGGTACATACATGAGGTGTATAGTTGATGATGTTGGTACATATTGATGAGTAGTTGACACATGATTGGTATATACTTGGTACATGGTTGGATGCACTTGATCATGGTACAGGTTGATTACAGGTTGTTTGGAACCGGCTAGTGCATGGTTGATGCACTTGTTTATGTTGACAAATTGATATCTATTGAGGATTGTTGCCTCATCTCAGTTGGTGCTGAGAATTTAAGTTGAGTATTGCATATAGAGTTGGTGCTCTTGTAGAGTTATACTCTATTCAGTTGTTGCTGAAAACCCCCTGGATTGAAGTCCATAATAAAAGGAAAAATTGTACATACATCTTATGTTCTTTGTGTTCCTTGTGGAGATGATTTGTTGATGATATATTTTGATGATATGTATTCACATCTAACTGATTATAAATGACAACAATGAGTAATGAGAAAATGTTGAATTTTAACTAAGGAGTTTTTGTGTAAGAGGGAAGTTTTGGGAAAAAGATCCCCACACTCATTCACCCCTCCACTCTAAGTGTGGTAGGTGTGTCCAACATCAACAGTGTCCAGGTATGTCTTATTTGTGAATTAGATCATGCTACTGAAAAATGTCCCTCCCTACTAGGTGTAAAAGCATCAATGAAGGCGACTAATGAGGAAGCAGAGGATGCCTATATAATAACACAATGGAGACAATGGAAACCACGAGGTCAAGGTATAAATCCTCAATTCTCTCTTGCAACACTTAATTATTGGAATACTATGAACAATCAGCTTCAATATGGTCAGATGAATGCCCCACCTCCAAATCATATGTCACTTCCTTATCAGGATCCCAATGCATGGGTATCTATGCCCCAACAACATAATCATCCTAGGCAATGGAACCCATATTGAAGAAACCCTCAACAACAACTTACTTATCAAAATCATCACCAACAGAACCCCTATCAACAACTATTCCAACCCTAGTACCAGCAACAACAACTGCAGTTACCTCCAAATGCCCCACAGAACAATCCTCCATTACGACCTAAGATGCCTATGAAACCTAACCCAAATCCAAATAATAAGGCCGTTCAGAATATTGATATACATAATGGGCCAGCTTTGTCTATTACCTCTATGCCCTGTAATGAGTTAAAATTGATATCAGGGAGAATAGTTGAGCTAATAATTGAAGATGCTCCATCTTCAGAATTGGACAAGGAATCGAGGGAAAAACCATCTACTGATACAGATGAAACTGATGAACCTATCATAGAATTATCAAACCCTCCATTCCTTGAAATATTAGAAATTATCATAACAATGGAATTACCAACCATCAATATCTTAGGAGAATTACAAAATCTGTATGTTAACATTCCACTATTGCAAGCGCTTAGAGATGTCCCTATTTATGTGAAGATTGTTAGAGACCCCTGTATCAAAAAACCTGGAAGGAAGACTAGGGACCCCCTCACAGTACATGTAGTGAGAGAATTGTTTGAACTTATGTTAGGAAAAACCCCACCTATTAAATATGGCAACCCAGGAAACCCTACAGTCACTGTCAAATCAGACAGACATTTATTCCCGATGTGTTAGTTTATTTAGGGGCAGCAATTAATATTATGCCAATTGAAATGACACAATTTTTGCAACTCAGAACGCAAGTCTCACCTACTTGTTATAACCCTAATTTACACTAGACATGCTTACCTGGAATCAGGCCATCTCAGATTCCTTCTTTGCCAAAACATCGTTGAACAACTCTTCTTAAAAACCCCTTTTATAAAGGCCCAGGCACCCTGCTCCATTACTGCATGCGTGTACATGCTATCTGGCCCAAGACAGCCCGTGTGTACCTACAAAAGAACAAAAAAATGAAAGTTGTTGACGAAACACACAGCTTTGGGTAAGTTAACTAAACCTTTCATCCATGCATGGCCAGTCACTCGACCAAATACCTAGCTTCTTGTAGCCTATAAAAGAAGGGTTAGGGATACCATTTGAAAGGAGGAGAAGCATAGTAAAGAAACTATACCTGATTAAGAATTCCCTTTGTCCCAATATTTAGACATCCCTTTGCAAAGAGAAGTATAGAGCAAAGCATTTGGAAGACAGTGTAAGAAGAGCCCAGGACCAGGATCAAGGAGAAGTAACTAACTTTATCATTGTAAGGTGTCATTGTGAAGTTAATAAAAGAATTTCTTTTCCTGTCCCGCCATATGAGATTGTCATTATTGGAATATTGATTGTATGATTAATTAAATCTCTAACCTGTTAGTTCACATATCAAATGCATGTGGAGTTCTTTGTTTGTCTTAAGTGAATGCAGGTTAGCATTGGGAGGAGATTTGCAGTCAAAAAACAACCAAGCGCGAAAAGGGGTCGACATCAAACTTGAAAAATAAGGTATGTCAACTTAATCTGTTGAGCCTTGTATTTACATGTGAGTAATGGGGGTTTAGGCATGGGATGATGGTAAAAAGTAATTATCTTTAGGTCATTTCTGCATGCATGATAAAACCCTTAGTGCTAGTCTGTAGGAGGGATTTCCCACCCACAACAGAATTGGCGACCATACTGGGGATCTCTAGGGTTTATGGGAATGTTTTTTCTTAGGTATTTTTAAGAACCGGTTGCATTTATTGTTTTTAAAGTTTATACAAAAGTCTGAGCTAATAAAGATTCTGGTCTTCCATACGAGTTATCTCTGTTTCTTTTCTTGACTGCATTTTTTTTTCAAGAACCACAAAGGTACACGTGGCCTATATAAGGTTTTCACATGTGTACGCATGCCCTACCTTCTCACAGCCCGCGTGTACATGCTAGCTGAGGAAGTGTCAGTCATGTGTATGATTCCAAAAAAATTCTTTTAGAGAGGAAGTCGTCCTCTCCCCTGTTAGGAATAATCCTTCTCAGGATTTTTCTGGAACTCTTTCTATTATTTTTTGTTTGCAGTCTATAGCTTAGGTTTCACCTCAGATTGGTTTGTTCTATGAGGCTTTCGTTGAATTGTTTTCTTTTTTCTATTAAAGTAAGTGTTTGAGTCTTCAAGAGATCCTAGTTCTCAGTACCAGTAGTCTCTACCTGGGATGGATTGCTTGGCATTTCATTTGTCTTAGATTTTTAGAGATACATGCAGCCTGCATAAGTCTAGCACGCGTGTACACATGCCCTGACTTTACACAGCTCGTGTGCACACACTTGTTGTTGAACTGTCAGAAGTGTGCCTGTGGAGAAACTTTTTGTTGAAGGTGAGGAATTCATCCTTTCCTTTGACAAGAGTTATACCTCTCATGTTTTTGGGTCTCTGTCATAGCAGTCAGTAACTTAGGTTTGATCACAACAATAGCTTTCTTTTTCATTAAGAAGTTTTCCTCAAATTTTTCTTTTTATAGGGGTTTTAGATAAGTGTGAGATTCCAGTTTTAATTTGCTTGTGTGTGATTTTTAAAGTGACTCTTTGCGATCTACGCTTAGGCCAAAATTTTTCTTGGTTTTTACTTGTTGATATTTTTCCTTTTTTCTTTGTGAGCATTCAAATAAAAAAAAAAACTTTTATTTCTTTGTCTAGTTTAAATAGTGTTGTTTTGCATTAGTAACCAGGGAAAAGTATTTGCTTTCATAAGTTCTTGCCGGTTTACTTAGATCATAAGTAGCTCATAGTCGAGTGAAATCCTTCTTTGAGTTTGTTGTTCAAAGATATTAGAAAATTTTTAGTTGGAAAAGTTGTTTAAGATTTGAGTCAAGAGAAATTATTTTGTTTCCAACTTTCTGTTTATTTTGCTTTCATCTTTCAAGCATCACTAGTTTAACTTTCATAACCTTTGACTTAAGAAAAGCCATAAAAATTAATGCTAAATCTAAAATTCATTAGACTTTTTATGTTTGTAGGGTCAACCAACTAGTTTAGGGTTAGGGCCTTGAATTAGGTTGGAGAGGAAACTCTTCAAGGCCATTAAATCAAACATTGGAGTCTGAGTTAGGGAGTGTCAAATTCTAGTATTGTGAAAGTTATCCGAGACCCTCCTCTAACATAGGGGCTAACCACAAGGTCACGTGTGGAAATTTAGTGGAGATAACCCCTCCAAAGTTGGACCAATCGTAGTGGAGAACACATATAGAGGGCTTGTCTTGGGATTCCGTCAATTGCATTTGGCACAGAGCTTCGTGGGTCTCGAATCTGTTCGAGGTCCTCAATTTTCTTCCAGACCACTTGTCTTCGATACCCTTGACAAGTTTCAATCTTGATACCCTACTCATTGTGGTCTACCCGACTTTCGACTGTACCCGCCTGGTGATTGTTCGCACACTAGCAACCTAGTTGCCTATATTTTTAGAGACATACACAGGTGACTGCGGGGGTATACCGCGGTACCTAGGAAAAACATCAGGCCATGCTTTGCTGAGTATACCCAGAGGGTGCTTCCATGTTCGATTTTCACTTGCACCGGTAAGTTTCTCTATTGTTGGTTGTTGTAATTGTTCTTCCAACTAGTTTAGTGTTTGCTTGTTTTATCTTGAAGGGACCCTTTTAGTGTGTGTTATTTTTTGAATGAATAGAAAGCCTTAGTGTGTCTTTGATATTCTCACACAGTGAAGGATCATGAGCTCCGTCGGTCATGAAGGCTTTTGGGCCTATCACCGGTTACACTGGAGCCACCTTCGCCACCACTAAGGGGAAAGATAGACCAACAAGGGTCTTTTGAAATGACCGGGTCACAAGAAACTGTACCTGAACAATATCCAGGGGAAATGCTTGTTTTATACCTTGGAGAGAAAGTTCTTGGTCCATCCAAAACCCTAACCACTGATCTTTTAGCACCCATCATCGTACAGATTCACCCTTATGAGTGCCAGATAGTGTCGCACGCAGCAATGGAAAAAAATGTTGTGACTTCTTCAGGGAATTCTTCAATTCCTGCTATCGTTGTCACCACGGGGGATATTCCACCTCCTAACCCATCGTCACTGGTCTGAGCCACCATGATATTGACCGCCTCTACCTCAAGTAGTGGTCCCATCCAGTTTATGGTGGCATCCACTGCCCCTTTCACACAGAGTATGATAGGCCATCTGTTCTCATACGAGATGCCTAGCTCAGGTACAAGTCCTATACTTTCCTACTCCACTTTATAGACTTTAGGTATGGAGGCAGGGAGCTCTAACGCTCCTCTGCATGGACACATGAGGAGAACTTCATATCCTTTTAATACTTTTCCTTATAGGGGAGGTCATATACCTCCTTCGTCCCCTTCGCTCAGTGGAACCCACCAGCAATCCTCCGGGCCACCCACACACCATAGTTTATTTGGAGCAGGGAGTCAAGGACCACCCGCTCATAATATGTCATTAGGTTCGACACCGTTTTCTTTGTTTGGTGCGTTTGGTAGAAACACTTTCTCATCAGTTACTTTCCTAACTGGGGGCAACCCTGGTTACAGAAAACCTATTCCTATGCAGGGTATTATTCCTGCACAAGGGGAAAACCCAGGAACTTCTTCCACATGAGGACCTTGGAATTCTTGGTAGGGATCAGTTCCCTTATTAGGAATGTCGATCTAGGGAAGTTATTTTCACAACCAATGGAACCCCAGACAAGGTACTATGCATATGCCCATGGGATCGACATGAGGCAACCCTTCCCAAAGTCCTCTGAATATGATGCACGCCCAACCATCTACGTCCTATTTTGGGAATCAATTGATGATGTCTCCTCACATGCATAACCCATACGCTGGTCATGGCCATGGTTTTTACTATAACCCAGGCCAACAACCAAACTTTTCCTGGAAACCTGGTGCCAATCAAACTCCAGGTCCCTTTTTCCATGGTTATCACCAACAACCCAAACTACCTTTCCTGACAACCTTGCATTTTCCAGACTTGAAAAGGTTGTTGACTTACCCTATCTGTCACGATCTACATTGGCTCCCTATGCCGACGAAGTTGCCTTCGAACATACCAAAGTTTTAAGCCAAGCCTAACGAAGATCCGGGAGATCATGTGACCACCTTCCATCTTTGGTTCTCGTCTAACTCGTTGAAAGAAGACTCTGTGTAGTTGTGATTGTTTCAACATACTCTCATTGGGAGTGCCACGAAATGGTACATTGAGCTCGACCGCTCAAGATACTCTTCCTTCGGTGAATTGGCAATGGCTTTCCTTAACCATTTCCAACTACCTGTGAGATATGACGCTGGCACAGAATTGCTGGCCAATTTTGCACAGACAAAAGTGGACCATATCTCTAATCACATCCAAGAATGGAGACGCTGAAAGAGTTTAATTAAGGTGCCAGTCCCACCAACATTCCTGCTCGATTGGTTCCTTAATTCTTTGGTCCCACAGTTATCCAAAGATGTCGCGACATTAGGAGTGTTTTTTGAAGAAGATGCCATCATGATAGCTCAACATCTTGAGCTAATCTACTCTTAATCCTGTTTAATATACTAGATATTTCCAGATGCACCATGCTCAATACTTGATAAAACTAGATAGAGAGTTGGACCACATGCTGATGGTATTGTTGGTTCAGCACAAACAAAGCCCGCTGAGCAACTGACGAAGCAATTGAAACAATTATCTATACAACACACATCGACCAGCCAAACTATTTTTTTGGATGCTCCCCCTACCCAAACATCGGATGTACACATAGTGCAATCGACAAATCCAAAGGCCACCCAGCAGCTTGAAGGAAAGAAAAAACAACGAAAGAAAGGTAAGGGGGATAAGAAACCCACTAATAATGTTGGTGGGTGCAACACTAAGAAACGAAAGGTGAGGTATTCGTGCAACCTGCGCGGAAGACCACCCAACCCACCAATGTCCTCAACTTGCAGAGGCCCAAATGTTTGTGACACAAAAACAGCCTACCATGTTAACCAATCCATTTCAACATGGGAAAAACCTAACCCAAGCCTCTACAAGTGCGAAAGGGGGCACTCAAGGACCCTCTCCGTCTTCAAATAATCCAATAGCCATGAATGTGTATATGATCAAAGGTGATACTTTTATATCAACTAGAGTGCATGACTACAGTAAACCAAGCACTTCTATGAAGGGAAAAGAAGTCGAAATCCCATCTCTTCCTCTCCATATCGAGAAGACTTTGGGTGAAACAATGACATGCATCCCAAAAGGTGTGTTTAAGAAAGATTCTCACAACCCTAATGCAAGGGCCACCCATAATTATTCTATGGTGGAGGATTTGTCCCAAACCCCTTGTGTGATTTCTGCTTTGGAGGTCCTCCAAAGCTGCCCTTCTTAGAGGAAATCTTTGTTAGCTGCTTTAGGATCTACCAAGACTTGTAATCCAGGTACAATCATGCTAGATACAACCGACTTAAAACCTCATCTTCCTTACCACGTAGCATTTTAGATAGTAGTGGCTCACCCCATGAAAACTTTTACTCGAAACATTTTCCACACGGTGGTTGATGAGGGCTCCTCGACATGCGTTATGTTGTTGGCATGTTGGAAGGCCATTAGCCAACCCGTTTTGTCTTCGTCATCTACTCTTCTCACCACTTTCAACGGTCATTCCTTTTGACCACATGGTATCATTCCATCTTTCCTTGTGTAGTTAGGAGGGAAGACCGTGTGCATCGAGGTAGAAGTAGTCGACGCGTCCCTCAACTACAATCTCTTGTTAGGAAGGAGTTGGATTTATGCCATGCAAGCAGTGGTTGCTATAGTTTTCTAGGTCTTGTTGTTTCCACATGAGGATCGGATTGTGACCATTGATCAATTGTCTTTCTCTAGACCTGACCCTTCATTGGGGGTATCCGTGGTCCTGATGATTGATAATCCCCAACCGAGTGTGGTCAATGTAGGGGTTGGTTTGTGCCCATCTTTGATGGGTACCTTTGATTACCCGCCCCCACAAGGCGATGTCAAGTTCATATCCGACCACCATAAGGTTGAGATTTTCCAAGTTTCATCATTTCGCACGACTTACTTCAATGATCCATGGATACTTCCTTCCCCATTGGCCACGATGGAAGTGACAGGGCACCCTGGCATGTCGATGCTCTTATCCTCAACCAAAGTAGTGTACTCTTTAGTCCAGCAAGCTTTGGCCAACACAGATCCAACTCCTGCACAAGAGTTAGATCCGATTCTAGAGCCTATTTGGGCTCAAGGCTCTCTCACTGATATCAATTCGTTAGACTTGGTCTTTCCCTCCAACGAAGCAATAATTGAAGCAATGACTAGTCTGGACAAACCCTGGGATGATCTCCATCATAGATCATACTTCCTCCCAGAGTTAAGCATAATCGAAGCCAGAGAATTCACCTTGACTATGACTGGAGATAGGTCTTGTCCTATTAATCCCTTAGCTACACATGAGGTTTATGTTGAGGGTAATATGGAAACTATCGCTGAAACCATACCAATTAATATCTCAAGAACCCTTGGCATCGTGGAGAATTTTTTCGTCGGAGCTGATTGTTCCCCCAGAGAGATTCAAATCTACACAGATCTATTTAAATAATTTTGCGATGTTTTTTCCTGGTCTTACGAGGAAATGCCAGGCATTGATCCAAAAATAGTTGAACATGAAATCACAACTTATTCGGATGCAAAGCTTGTTTGGAAGAAGCTTCATCCAGTTAATCCCAGGAAAGCAACAACCATTAAGGTTGAAGTTGAGAAACTTCTAAAAGCCAGTTTTATCTATCCTATCCATTTGACCTAATGGGTGTCAAATCCTGTGTCGGTCAATAAGAAATAGGGCACGATTTGTGTATGTACGGACTTCCATGATTTGAACAAGGCCTATCCAAAAGATCATTTTCCCACACCATTCATCGACCAGATAATTGATGAATGTGTAGGTTGCAAGGCCTTTTCTTTCATGGACAGTTTTTTGGATATAATCAGATACAAATCAAACCTGAAGATCAGCACAAAATGACATTCATTTGTCCATGGGGTACATTCGTGTATCGTAAGATGCCCTTTGGTCTCAAAAATGTTGGAGAGACCTTTGAGCGGCCATGTATTTTTCTTTCCATGATATCAAGCATATAGTCGAGGCCTATTTAGGTTACTTAGCATCTCGATCTCGCAAGATAACGGATCATCCCACACACCTCTGACTTATCTTTGATGTTGCTACTTCTGGATTCGCTTGAATCCAAGCAAGTTCATCTTTTGCGTAACATCAGGACGTTTGTTAGGTTTCATAGTGTCAACAACAGGGTTCATGGTCGATCCTCTCAAGGTTGAGGCAATAATTTAGTTGCCTCCCCCACGCACAATCCTTCAACTTCAAAGTCTACAGGGAAAGGCAAATTTTTTAAGGTGTTTCATCGCCAACTATGCCGAGATCACAAAGGTATTTATGCGATTACTAAAGAAAGACGTTCTTTTTTATTGGGATGATGCCGCTCAACGCTCCTTCGAAGCATTAAAACATGCCCTCACAATTGCCTCTCTGCTTCGGCCACCCAACTATAAAAAAGATTTCTTATTATACCTGGCTGCAGCAGAGTCAACCATCAGCATGGTCTTAGTTCAGGAAGATGATTCGTTCTCAGAATATTTGATCTATTACCTGAGTTGAGGCCTAGTCGGACCAGAACTAAATTATTCTCATATCGAAAAACTTGCGTTGGAAGTGTTAGCACTCTTTAATTTACCCAAGGCTGTAAGGGAGTCACAGAGGCAACATCAAAACCACTTCGAGTCCTGGATCTAGCCCTCCAAGACTCAGAGAGGGATCTCTCTGTCTAATATAGCTTTGTTTTAATAGGTATTAGGCTAGTTATGCAAGTGTGGGGTTGGGGTTTTTAAATGGTTGTTTTGGAACAACAAGGAGGGCCATTGGGAAAATGGGGTCTACGCTTAAATATCTGATTCATTCTCAGATCTAGACAAATTTCTTACACAGGGCAAGGTAGCGAAAATGTTGGATCGAAATAAGTTTTGATGGTGTTGATTCGAGGAAGAACTAGGGGAGGAAAAAACCAATCAAAGGAGCATCTAAGAATTCCTAAACTAGGCTTTCAGAAGAAAACATAAAGATTATCACAAGATCAGATGCAGAGTATTTGCTAATAAGTTCTTCTCTGTTACTATCTTCTGACAATGAGAAATTTAAAACAAATGAAATATGACAGGAAAATACATGACAGAGAAAAGAAAACTCCACCAACACCTTCGCACAAGAATACTGTAAAAAACATGTCTATTACTAATCAATCATTTCATGATTACAGAAAGGTTTTCTGGAATGGAAAAGCCCACTGTCCAGCCCACAGAACCTCACAGGTCGAACCATTTTACATTAAAATCCTTTGAATAAATAGGATAGACCATCCCAATAATTTTTGGAAGTCGGTTTAACCGCCTCGGCCAAAAATAGCCACGAATCTCCCAAAATCCGGAATTGACTGCCATGAAAGATGGGCCTAATTTATGCGAAAAAGGGATCCGAACAGACATCATTTTCTCTTCGAAGCTGACACTTGGGAAACAACTAAAGGATTTTATTTGATATGGACATGTTCCAGACAAAAAATTCCTTCGGTGTCACCAAATTTATCCCCAGTTGGCCGTAACAGCTCCTGCAAGATCAGGACTGTAACAGAAAAGTGGAAATCTAGAAAAAAGGGCCTTGAAGATGGCTTTGATTCTCCCTGTTTGTAGCTCTGTTGAAAAAAATGAGAGAGGTTTTTGTTCTTTATCCCGTTTTGACAAAAAACCTCTCTCGGAGTTTTAAAATATGTCTTCGTTTGCCCATAAACTGCCTCAGACGAACACATGCTGAACAGGAAAAAAAATGTGAAAAATGGGAAAAGTGGTTTTAATTTCGGGAAAGCAGTATTCCGGACCCCCCCTGAGGTGGTAAGCGGTTTTGGGGGGGGTCCGCTGGAATAGGGGGGAGAAACGTGTCCAATGGGTGGTTTTGGAATAAAACCATTCCGGACCCCCCCTCTCGTTAAAGTCTGGATGGTGAGGGGGCGTCCGGAATTTTTAATAGCCGTGGATTAAGTTTAATGTGAGTATGATGGGAGGTGAGGTATAAGGTGCGCGTGGAGGTTTGATGTGAGCGGGAGTGAGGTATGAGGGTGGGGTAGACTTAGGGTAGCGTAGGTTTGTTTTTGCTTTATGTTAATGTGTTTTGTTTTTAATATATTTTAGTTTTTAGTTTTTTAATACTATGTTATTACATGTTTTATTCACGTGTTGTTTTATGTTTTATTATTATATATATATTTTTGTTTTATATGTTTTGTTTTATATTTTTATTTAAATGTTTTTATATATTTTGTATGTTTATTATAATATGTTTTATTATTTTGTGTTTAATATATAATTTGTTTATTATGTTTTATTTTGTTTGTTTTTCTTGTTTGTTTTAAATTTTTTTAATATTTTGTTTTATATAATTTTGTACTTTATTTTATTAATTTGTGTTAATTAATCTAAATACTAACTAGTTACTAACCTAGATTTTTAACTTAATTAATAATTAATTAATTACTATCTAGTTATTTATTAATTAGTTTAACCTATCCTAACTATACTAACATTACTTATTTAATCTAACTAACTTTATTGTTATTTTTGTTCATCCTAAGTCTGATTATTCATGGATGGGTGATGGGCGAGAGGTAGTCAATGGGGGAAACAGGACAAGGGAGTGAGGGTGCAGCATGGATGAAAGATGCAACAGGGTGATGGGGGATTAAGCGAAAAGAATGGAAGGAAGAAAACGGGATCAACCGAGACAGACTTTCGTCATCACGAGAGAAACGCCAAATCAACAGTCGAAGAATCGATTTGCCTATAATTATAGGACCCCAACATAGGCTCCACCTGGGGATGGTAGCTTCTTTCAAGAGGTGTCAAGAACAACAGACCTGTGAATCATGCAGAGCAGTGCTTTATCCATTGGGCTAGTCCCAAAACCTTATTCTACAACTTGTACCTGTTTTGATCTTGCAACTGAAACCAAATTAAAATAAACACTGCTAAAAAAGAGATGCTCAAAATGCTGAGCTTATTCGTTTTTTCCTACCTACCCTACTGCAATCATTGCTCAGCTAGGTAATGGAAAAATGCCAATGGAGCCAATCCAGTAGTTGATTTAGTGGATCTGTTCTTTCACTGTCTGTGATGAAACTCAAAAATAAGTCTGTTACTCGTGCTTAAGAGTAATTTCCAACCTGCTTTCCCTTACATAAGATTTGATAAACCCGAACAATAGGAAAAACACTGGCAATGGAAAAATATCCTGTATTAAAAAATTTCTCCATATATGTATTCACAGGATCAATACAGGTTTGGCCCATCTTTTGATTTTCAACTTCAAACAACTCAGCATCCAGACTCGATTTTTCACCTTTGCATTCTGTCTCTTTCAACACTTCTTTATATGACTGTGGATGCTCTGATGGTTTGTGAAATGATGCCTCTGCAACACCAGATAGTGGGGTAGACTATTTGAACATATCCATGTCATAACAATGTTTTAATTCATTTGGAGTAAATGAAACCAGACTTTGAAAACACACATCATCCACAATATCCGCTATAGGGTCATAAAATGTTTTGGATGGTGGTGATATTGGCCCTCCTGGTACTTCATGGTTGACACTGCGATTTTCAACCAGAATTTGACCAAGATTCTCTCTTACAATTTGAAAAGAAAAAGGACACAGCGGCAATGAATCACAATGGATCAGCTCATTATCTATTTTAGGCTTTAATCTTTCATCAGGAATTTGAAAATCAATGTAGGTCAAGGGCTGCGATTCTGGGTTTAGAACAACCTCCATATCCTTAATGGCATCTTCAACTGATTGATCAGAGAAATTTCTTTCTTCACTATTTTCAACTGGCCTAGAGTTTCTTTTCAGAAATTGAAAAGATGAGAAACATAAGGGCAAAGTGTTTTCACTTACTCTGAGATTTTCTTCCTCTTCTTCATCACTGTCATGATCATTGTGCAAGGGTTGATTGTCATATCTGAAATGTAAATGACCTTTTTCCTACCAACAACATGTGGCTGATTTCTTTGAGCAATCCACCTCTATTTCAGCCTCATGCTCATCATCAAATTGATCACGCTTGGGCAGACAATCCAAGTAAGGAATGTCATCAAACATGCATAGAATATCAGCTGATTGTTCCTTTGCAAGTTGAGATGGAGCTTCATCTTTGATTGTGTTGTGAATTGAATACATGAAAGAATCATTATCCAAACCATGGTACCAAGGATGAGCAACAAAATGTTTGGGAACTGTGACACTTTCTTTCTCTGAAATCAATGGACCATGATGTCTTTTGACATCAAGATCATCTTTCCTATTGATCTTCTGCATCATCTCTTCCATGGTGCTGACCAGAATGTCTAGTTTAGCTTATGAGGATTTCAGCTGCTCCTTTTCTTTGTTCTTTAACTTTGACCTTTTGATCAGCAAGTTGGTCTCCACATCAACTGCAATGCTCTGCATTTCTTCAAGGCTTGCGGTGTTCCTTTCTCTTAATTGGAATGCCATCTCAGGATCAAAGGCATCTAGGAAATGCAAGTGGGCTGATCCTCGGGGTGGCTTTATATCAATAGGCATTGCATGATATACCTTATTGAACCTTGCTGAAAACTGTTGTATTGTCTCCCCTGGATTTCTTTTCAGGTGGTCATACTCTTCTAGGAGGAGGAAAACATTTCTCATGACCACCCATCTATCTAGGAAAACTTGCATAAATTGATTAAAATTTCTGATGCTTGCAGCTGGAAGTTTCTTAAGCCAATATTTAACTTTACCTCTCAAAGACAGGGCAAACAATCTGATGCGACATCATCATCTTCTACCTCAAAGAGGTCAAGAAAATCCTCGAGACATTGGATATGCTTTTCAGTAGTAATATTGGCATTCTCTCCATCAAACCTAGGCAGATTATTGATGTAATTAACAGGGAGGTCATGGGGAATCGGAGGCAAATCTAAAGGATTCTATCGGTCTGGGACTTTTGCAAGAACATGAGATGGATCAAGAGGCTCACAACCATCCAGAGGTTCAGCAAGAGTAGGAGATAAATAAGGAGGCTTATGTCTCACTAGGGTTTCTACAGGTGCATCAGGGATGTGCACAGGTGTATGAGTATGTTCATAATCTACAATTGGGGTTCTGATCTCTTGAGACTCATCAATTAACAAATGGTCAAACTAATCTTCAGCAATATACTTTGGATCAGGCTTAGAGAAAGACAAGACATAATTGTAGATAAAACCAAAGATGTCTTGAATGCAATTTGAGCTTGAGTACCTGGTCTTTCTAGGCTACTTGGCCATGCTTTAGGTTCTTCCTCCAATGGAGACTTTGAGTTTGGCACTATCTGGAGCTGATTGGAGTTGCCAGGTGAATGATATCAACCTTCTTGTGTCTGGTCACTGTCCACCATCAGTGATCATATCTGGAGCTTTGAAGTGTACTACTGGGGAACTGTTCCCCAGTATTGTCGCCATTCTGTTAGCACTCTGTAATTTACCCAAGGTTGTAAGGCAGTCACAGAGGCAACATCAAAACCACTTCGAGTCTTAGATCTATCCCTCCAAGACTTAGAGAGGGATCTCTCTGTCTGATATAGCTTTATTTTAATAGGTATTAGGCTAGTTATGCAAGTGTGGGGTTGGGGTTTTTAAATGGTTGTTTTGGAACAACAAGGAGGTCCATTGGGCAAATGGGGTCTGCGCTTAAATATATAATTCATTCTCAGATCTAGACAAAGTTCTTACACAGGGAAAGGTAGCGGAAATGTTGGATCGAAATAAGTTTTGATGGTGTTGATTCAAGGAAGAACTAGGGTAGGAAAAAGCCAATCAAAGGAGCAGCTAAGAATTCCTAAACTGGGCTTTCAGAAGAAAACATAAAGATTATCACAAGATCAAATGCAGAGTATTTGCTAATAAGTTCTTCTCTGTTACTATATTCTGACAATGAGAAATTGAAAACAAGTGAAATATGACAGGAAAATACATGGCAGAGAAAATAAAATGCCACCAACACCTCCGCACAAGAATAAAAACATGTCTATTACTAATCAATCATTTCATGATTACATAAAGGTTTTCTGGAATGGAAAAGCCCACTGTCCAGCCCACAGAACCTCACAGGTTGAACCATTTTACATTAAAATCCTATGAATAAATACGATAGACCATCCCAATAAGTTTCGGAAGTCGGTTTAACCGCCTCGGCCAAAAATAGCCACGAATCTCCCAAAATCCAGAACTGCCTGCCATGAAAGATGGGCCTAATTTCTGCAAAAAAGGGGTCTGAACAGACATCGTTTTCTCTTTAACACTGACACCTGGGAAAAAAATGAAGGAAATTATTGGAGACAGACATGTGATGGACAAAAACCTCCTTTGGTTTCTCCAAATTCATCCCCAGCTGACCGTAACAGCTCCTACAAGATCGGGATTGTAACATAAAAGTGGAAATCTGGAAAAAAGGGCCTTGAAGATGGCTTCGATTCTCCCTGCTCGTAGCTCCATTACAAAAACTGAGAGAGTTTTTTGTTCTTCATCCCGTGCTGAGAAACAATATCTCTCAGATTTTTAAAATCCATCTTTGTTTGCCCAGAAACTGCCTCAAACGAACACATGCTGAACAGGCAAAAAATTGTGAAAAATGGGAAAAGTAGTTTTAATTTCGGGAAAGCGGTATTCCGGACCCCTCCTGAGGTGGTAAGCGGTTTTTTGGGGGGGGGCGGTCTGCTGGAATAGGGGGGAGACACGTTTCCAATGGATGGTTTTGGAATACAACCATTTCGGACCCCCCCCTCTCGTTAAAGTCTGGATGGTGAGGGGGGGGTCCGGAATTTTTAATAGTCGTGGATTAAGTTTAATGTGAGTATGATGGGATGTGAGGTATAAGGTGCACGTGGAGGTTTGATGTGAGCGGGAGTGAGGTATGAGGGTGGGGTAGACTTAGGRTAGTGTAGGTTTGTTTTTGTTTTATRTTAATGTGTTTTGTTTTTAATATATTTTAGTTTTTAGTTTTTTAATACTATGTTATTACATGTTTTATTCAYGTGTTSTTTTATGTTTTATTATTATATTTTGTTTTTTGTTTTATATTTTTATTTAAATGTTTTTATATATTATGTATGTTTATTATAATATGTTTTATTATTTTGTGTTTAATATATAATTTGTTTATTATGTTTTATTTTGTTTRTTTATTTTTTGTTTGTTTTAAWTTTTTTTTAATATTTTGTTTTATATAATTTTGTTTTTATATTATTTAATGTTTTATATTGTTTTTGTACTTTATTTTATTAATTTGTGTTAATTAATCTAAATACTAACTAGTTACTAACCTAGATTTTTAACTTAATTAACTAATAATTAATTAATTATTAACTACTTATTTATTAATTAGTTTAACCTATCCTAACTATACTAACATTTCTTATTTAATCTAACTAACTTTATTGTTATTTTTGTTCATCCTAAGTCTGATTATTCATGGATGGGTGAAGGGTGAGAGGTAGTCAATGGGGGAAACAAGACAAGGGAGAGGGCGCAGCATGGATGAAGGATGCAGCAGGGTGATGGGGGATCAAGCGAAAAGAATGGAGGGAAGAAAACAGGATCAACTGAGCCAGACTTTCGTCATCATGAGAGAAATTCCAAATCAACAGTCGAAGAATCGAGTTGCCTATAATTATAGGACCCCAACAGGAAGCATTCCATGTTGTTCAACGGTTCTGTCATTATGTTTTTTTTTTCAAGACCGTCGTCATTGTTGTTTTGAATCCGTTTCAATACGTGTTGACATGATGGGTAATGGGCAGGAAGATAAGTAGATGGATAGTCGTCCTCCAGGAATTTGACTTAGATTTTGTTTCAGCGAAATCCAAAAAGTCACTGGTCTTCACAGAACTTATTTTGGAACTTCCGGTTGAGTCAGGTGATGTTATGTCCGAAGAGTTGCCTATCAGAGGAGATATGTTTTTGATCACCTCTTTGGATCCTTGGTACGGAGATATGCTTTTCTATCTCCAGAATTTGAAGTGCCCCACCTCTGCTTCTCGTGATGAGTGTCGTCGTATATTCCATCAAGCTAAGAATTATATTATACTTGACGATACATTGTATCGGAGAGGTGTAGAGTGCATCCTGCGTCGATGCCTCACTCACAACGAAGCAGTTATCATGATTAACGATTGACATACCAGAGAATGTGGCGGTCATTTGTCTAGGTTGGAAACAACCCAAAAGAGTTTACGAGTAGGCTACTTCTGGCCGACACTGATCAAATATTGTATCGAATCGGTCAAGAAATGCCACCCGTGTCAGATCTTTTCTTGAAAGATGAAGGCACATCCCGCTCCCATGTTTCCTGTCATCACAGTTGGTCCCTTCACCAAGTGGGGGATTGATTTCACTACATGCAACCCTCCTTTAGCAAGGGAGCACCATTATATCATTGTAGTCATAGACTACTTCACGAAGTGGGTCAAAGCTATGCTAACGTTTAAAGATGATGGAGAGACTGCAGCTCTCTTTTTATTCAACCAGATAATAGAAAGGTTCAACGTCCTGAGAGATATTTTCGCTGACCATGGCAGTCACTTTTAGAACCATATGATGACCGAATTAACATCAAAGCTTGGATTTTGGCAAGAAAATTTGTCACCCTACTACCCTCAAGAAAATGGTCAGGTGGAAGTTGTAAATAAATCTCTTAAGACCATCCTACAGCAAACGATCAACTCAGCCAAGTCAAATTGGCATTTGATGTTATACTCAACATTCTAGGCTTACCGAACGTCTGTTAAGACTACAACTGATTTCTCACCTTTTCAATGCATTTATGGGCTAGAAGCAGTCTTTCCTATCGAATGTCAGATCCCATCCCTAAAATTGGCAGTACAGTTATTGCCAGACACTTATCCACTTGAAGAATGGTTATTATATCTTGAGTGGCTCAATGAGAAGCAGCATGATGCGACCCTGGCCAATGAGGCTCACAAGCATAAATTCAAGTGTCATTATGATCAGTCCATTCGTCCTCAAGTTTTCTCTGAAGGAAACCTTGTTTTGGTCTATGACCAAGATAAGGACCCCCTAGGGGTAGGAAAATTCAAACCCATGTGGTTTGAACCTTTCATCATAAAAGAGGTTCTAAAAAAGGGTGCTTATCATCTGGTTGACTTTGAGGGAAATAATTTGGTGGAGCCTAGAAATGGGCTCTACCTCAAGAAGTATTATTCATAGGTGGGTCACCTTAGGTAACTTTTTGTAACATATGTATAGTCTTTGTACTATTACTTACTAGTTTCTTTTAGTATTATGGACGTGTCATTTTTGATGTTATATTTTTTCACTGTGGTAGATGTCAAGTGAATCAAAGGTGTTCATTGGGAATGCAGACGGTGCTAGCCGACACACTCGGACACTTGCCTCCACAACTTGGGTAATTATTACACCTCGAGGCCAATTATTATCTTCCAGAGGTATATGCTTAGGTGACACCACAAACAAAGTCGCCAAGTACAGTGCAGTTATTGAGTTGCTTCATGACACCCTGTCATTTAGTATCTCCAATCTTCGAGTCTATTTAGATGCTCAGCTGGTTGTGTCTCAGTTAAATAGAGTCTACCATGTTCATGATCTGACTTTACATCGACGATTCCTTAGGGTACATCTCTTAGAACGAAGCTTTGATTATATTGCATATTTTCATGTTCCTAGGAGATTAAACCAAGTTACAAATACTCTATGTTGCGCCTCTTTCATAAACCTTAGTGATAAAAATAGAGGTGCTTGCAAGCTCAGTTGGGTTTGCTAAGTAGGACAGCTGCAAGGAAAAGGGTTAGAAAAAGAAATATAAAACAACAATTAAAAATTAAACTAAGAAATAAAACAACAACTAAATTTATAAGCATAGGGGCATAGAGACAAAAAGAACAATGAGACCCATGTCACCAATGATAAGGCTGATATTAGTGAAAGAAAATGCCAAGAAGAAAGGGGACTATGAGTCCCTTCTTCCTCCAAGGGAGGGCTCTTGGACCCCCACAAGTAAGCTCTGCTTACAACTTTGAAAATGGAAATGAAAATGGTGAAAGAATTATTTGCTAATCCACTCAAGGGGTGAGATGGATTTCCCAAAGCAATGATGGAAGTATACTCTTGGCAAGGATAGAAGAGTCCTCAAGAGAATAGTGGAAGCATAACTTTGCTATGAAATTCCTTAAAAAATGAAGTGTATCCATGTCCTTTTTATAGCATTCCTTTGAGCTATTGTTCAACTAGTTTGTAGTGTGTAAAGAGGATAATTAGGGCATTTCTAGGTCTTTGACCAACCATCCAGTCGAATCCAGTCCAGATATGAGTGTCAAATCAGCTTGGAAGATGAACCAGAAGTGGGTGGTAGGCCGACCACTCTCATAATTACATCGTTTCTTAGGTACACGGATTTTTGCGACAACAGTCGCGCATTGTCTGCATGTGCGTGAATCTTGCGTTTTTCTTTCACGCATGTGTGCACGCGCCCAATGTCTTCATAGAACCCTTCAATTTTTCACTATTTTGTATAGTTTTTGACCCTTTATGAATGCTTTTGTGTTAATTTAGGTCCATGGATGACTTCATAATTGTTTGACGATGTTGAATTCTTGTAACCATTTGCAGATGAAATTTCAGTGATAACAGATGCCCCCTGATGGATGAGGTTAGGAGAATACGTATAGCCGAAATCCATTAATGTATCTTCTACTAAGAGTGTTGTGTTGTAAGAGAGAGAAATAGTGGGATCGTCCAGAGCGATCCGTTGGAGGGAAAAAGGAATTGGTAGAACCCAACCTTCTATGAGGTGTGTAAAAAATAAACTGTGTACAAATGAGGCAGGCATGCCCCATGCTCTTGTCATGTAACTCAAAAAGAGGAATGAACTGTTGGTGTATACAAATGTAGCACCCTTGGGGGCAGTCGTGATAAAGGTAGATGACAATTCTGTAGATGAACATACTCTGAATAGCAGGCAGTGACAACTATAAGAAGTATCACGGATTTTGTGGGCATTGATAGCCCATCCAAGTTCAGAGGTCTTCGGCAAGTAAAAGAACTAACTATAATAGTCACAAAATAATACCCACCGTAACATGAGAAAGTGTTGATGTCGAATGTTATGGGGGTCAATGACAGTAGGGAGAAATTGTGTTTCTCCCTGTGCCATCTGAGATCTCTCATTGGATGGTTAATCAGAATCAAGATACTGTCGCCCTTCGGGAAAACTGTGTTGATGTCGACAAAAAGGGGGACGCAACTCCTAGAAGCAAATGGCTTCATGAAATCTAATAGGTGAGTTTAGGAAGTGGAGGAGGTACATGGATGAAGTCAAGATGTAGGAAGACTCAATATTTCCCTTGGTTGGAGTATATGTGAGATAAAAGTGGTTGCAACCGTTCAACAAGGTCGAGTGTCAGGAGGACAACAAGACAGAGGATAAGTTGTGCCAGAGGTGGGACAAAGTGAATAAACTCAGAGGACAGAGATAAGTGGCTTGTGGGGTACTCTGAAGATATGGACGATGTCATCAAGGGTAAAATAATAGGTAGTGCCCCAACCAAGGGTGGCATGGGTTGCGTTTTTCCAGAAAAGGGAAGAAGGTCACCAAAGGTGACGACAAAAAGGTAATGTAACTACTGGAAACAAAGGCGTTTGTACAATAAATAAAGAATAATGTTTGGATAAGTGTACAAATATAGAAATAGGTGCCCCAATGTGATATGGTTGGCCTGGGTAGGGCACAATTTTCTTGGAGAACTGGTGGAGGGTGGGGGCCCCATGGGTGGGTTTCTATATGACGTAAGTGAAATGAAGGGAAATTAGAAAATGGGCAAACTGATTGTGGATGAAATGGAGGGCTCATGATACTGCGGAGGTGCACTCCAAAAATAGAACCGTGAAGAGATAATCTGGGAGTCCATTGGGAAAGCTAGAAAAATGAGGAGAAGGAGTATGTGGTTGATTCGCGACATGATGTAAGACTATTAGGACTCCCATCCCTAAAGGGTTGTGAAAAACAACATGAGTGTCAAAAGTGCAAAAGGTTGCTATGAATGGGACAACTCATGTGGGTAAGAATGCTACCGGGTGACAGTATCGAGTATGCAAATGGAGGTGTTGGTACTGTAGAGCCGGAAATGGGGATCCTAGAGGCAAATGTCAGAGGGTGTGACTGGAAATGTAAGTGAGATTCAAAGGGAATGACTACATGCCAGTGTTGAGTATATACCTGAAGGGGTTGTGTTGATGTATGATGACCAAGTACCTGCACACATGAAAACCAAATACCTGACGTGAACAATATCTTAAGAGAAATGAATATATGAGCATGTATTTGATAATTTGAATATGCGCATGCATACTTGGTCAGGGTATGAAAAAATGGTGTCTCAGGGGCTCAGGATGAAAAGAGGCCCAGGGATGGTTGTGATGTAGATGACGGGATGTTGATTCTGTGGCTAAAGATGGATCGAGAAATGGACATCTGGAGCTCCTGAAATGGTGAGTGGAAGTTTGGCAAAAAGGCCTATATATAGCTGTAGGGCCCACATTGCCACCTCATTTGTACTTGCTACTATAGCGACTGGATGAGAAGTATTCAAAGGAGATTTGTAAATTCTGGGAGGACGAGGCATCTGATCGAGGCCCATTGAACTTCAGGTTAGTGGTTTGATCATCTTGCATAGAAGTGGAGTCACCAATCTGTTGCGCCTCTTTCGTCACCTTAGTGAGAAAAATAGAGGTGCTTGAAAGCTCAGTTGGATTTGCTGAGCAGGACAGCTGCAAGGAAAAGGGTTAGAAAAAGAAATATAAAACAACAACTAAGAATTAAACTAAGAAATAGAACAACAACTAAATTTATAAGCATAGGGACATAGAGACAAAAAGAACAGTGAGACCCATGTCACCAATGATAAGGCTGATATTAGTGAAATAAAACACCAAGAAGCAAGGGGACTATGAGTCCCTTCTTCCTCCAAGGGAGGGCTCTTGGACCCCCACAACTAAGCTCTTCTTACAACTTGGAAAATGGAAATGAAAATGGTGAAAGAATTCTTCATTAATCCACTCAAGGGGTGAGATGGATTTCCCAAAGCAATGATGCAAGTATACTCTTGGCAAGGATAGAAGAGTCCTCAAGAGAATAGTAGAAGCATAACTTTGCTATGAAATTCCTTGAAAAATGAAGTGTATCCATGTCCTTTTTATAGCATTCCTTTGAGCTATTGTTCAACTAGTTTGTAGTGTGTAAAGAGGCTAATTAGAGCATTTCTAGGTCTTTGACCAACCATCCAGTCGAATCCATTCCATATTTGAGTGTCAAATCAGCTTGGAAGCTAAACCATAAGTGGGTGGGAGGCCTACCACTCTCATAAATGAGTCATTTCTCAGGTGTGCGAATTTTTGTGACAACAGTCGCGCATCGTGCGCATGTGCGCGAATCTTGCATTTCTATTTTGCGCATGTGCATGCGTGCCCAGTGACTTCATAGTGCCCTTCAATTTTTCACTATTTCGTATAGTTTTTTACCCTTTATGAATGCTTTTGTGTTA
This sequence comes from Picea glauca, assembly GCA_000966675.3. Classification (NCBI taxonomy): domain Eukaryota; kingdom Viridiplantae; phylum Streptophyta; class Pinopsida; order Pinales; family Pinaceae; genus Picea; species Picea glauca. The sequence continues at coordinate 314,986 of JZKD02S1841933.1, read as the reverse complement.
ATTCAGGTCCATGGATGACTTCATAACTGTTTGACGATGCTGAATTCTTGTAACCATTTGCAGATGAAATTTCAGTGATAACACTCTAGATAATCAAATTTTAGACTGGCATCTCACATGCATATAAACAGACATACACATAAACATGTAAATACATTTTTAAATTCAAATATGATCCATAAGACACAAAAAGACACAAAAATCCATATATAATATCATAAGCACTAGAGTACATAGGTGGACGCAAGTGCCTCAAAAAATATAACCAACAACGAGTCATGGGGCTTATGACCTCAAAAAATATATACAGGTGGAGCTATCAAAGTCTAGAGTAACTAAGTTCAGGGCTTGTGGGCTCTATTGTAATAATCAACAGTGTTTGCCAAACGCTGAAATAGTCGGACCCACGTCCGTGGTGCCCCCACTACATGAGGCTGCATGGATGGTGGCAGATCCTCAATATCTGCCATAAGGATGGTGCGAGTGAGTGAGGTAAAATTTCTCTCAACTCGTCTCAAAACCCTCTCAGCCTCACCGTCTGGAAGCTCTCCTACTGTTGTTGGTCCCCCTGCGGAGGTAGGTATGACCCCTGGCCAAGGATGACGCCTGTTCCTTGCATAATATGCAGATCGTGAGAGTCCCACATCTGCACACAATAGACATGTATTTGTCAAATACTATGGTATCAAAAAATGATATATACAAAAACAACATAAAAATTATATATGTTTCAAAAACAAATGATGCAAACTTACCCATCTCACCTCACTCCTTCCCTGGAGGTACAGGGATCTCGAGATATATTGAGAAATCAATCACAGCATATGGATAATCCTCTATGGCTGGGATCTGCCATGACAACCAAGAAAATAAATCATCATCAAAGGACTCATTGGTCCTTCCACCACCCTATCATGGAAACAACACTACCCATCTGTAAACTGTAGGAAGAGAGGCTTGATGTCCCCATACCACCACTCAAGGACTGAAACTATGAACTTTTTCAAAAAAGAAAGAGCATAGAATTGTCTCGAACCCGAAGTTCCTCTGCATCTAAAACTAGTAATCTGTCCGTTGCCTCTTCATACAATCCAACAATGTAGTTCTCTAGTCAATTATCTATGCATTTAAGCACTGGATTGCATAGTTCATCTGTGCACGGGATGCCTAATGTAGAGCCGCAAATTGGTGATATTTCTTATTGGCACCTGAGAGATCGATCGATTTGTATCATCCTCTCAATAAAGTCCTATCAATTTCGATATATTATGAGGCCTCGAAGGAAATGTTCGAAAATTGACTAGTTCCCCTCTCCTGGAGAGACCAATCAAAAAGTATATGTCCTCTGTAGTGGGCACCAGTGATTGTCCCTCTAACATAAAAGCTTCTGCATCAGGGTGCCAGTATTCAACCAAGGCATTCAGTAGCCTAGGTTGTGCTCTCATGAAAGGACATAGGAAAAACTTGATCAAACCACATTGCATTAACACTGCCATAGCGTTAGGGTCTTCCCCAACTAGTGTGTTGATATCTTCATGCTCTCGTTCTCTCCATTGCACATACATCCTGCACATGGGCAAGTTTTCAAAAGGTTAGGCCTTTCTTTTTAAACCTTTTTTCACTCATGGAAGGGTCCACGTGGGCTGTTGTGATGATAGTCACGTGTACACATGCTCTGAAATCAGACAGAGCGAGTCTACACGTGAGCTTCCATAGGACAACCCACGTGGACCTAGGGCTAACCTTTTAAATTTCAACGCCCCCCCAAGAAACCACATTAAATGCATAAATAAAGAATTAAAAATTAAGGAGAGGTAGTTTATTCTTACTTGGTCCATACAAATGGTCATTTCGTCCACTGTAGCTCCCAGAATCACCACTTTTATCAAAGGGGTTTTTTTGTTATAGCGTCAATTTCCAAATCAACAATGGTGATAATGAGCTGCCAACTTCTATTTATAGACTGTTTGGCCCTTTTTGTCACTTTTTTGGCCCCCCTTATCATTTTCTATGAATTGAAAACCATTTAGAGTGATTCAGGAGTTGCTATGAAAGGTTACGATCGGGAATAAGGACATTTTTTGGAGTTTTGGGTCACTTTTGACAGTCCATGGAAAAGCCTCAGATGGTCAACCTGAGCATATAGGTTAGGTTTCCACCCCTACTTTTGTATCTCATTGTCTTTATGCCTTCTCCATAGGATCGATCCCATCAGGTTGCAACACAGAACCATCATTTTTGTTTTAGAAGTGTCACAATTTGGTGCTAGAGCTTACCAGAGCATGGATGCCCTAGGTAGATCCTAGTTGCATTATGGTGTCCATGCTGTCACTAATGACTGTAGGCTCAGGAGTCCTTTTTGGTTTGCCTATTTACATGTTTGAGCCTCATTTGCATGACTCTTGACCTCACCCACGAGATTCCCAAAACATAACGGGTCTTCTTTTAAGCCCTTTTCAGACCCTCTAAACATGAAAAGGTTGTCGAGTGATCTTGTGGCATTTCACGCTCGTTAAACTGAAATTTGAAGTCACGTCTATCCAGCGGTAGTTTACCCCTTTTTCGGTCCAGACGGTCAACTATACGAACAAAGGTATACTCTTAGGAACTTCAGTTCTCTAGAAGAGTACTCTCATGTATAATTTTAACCCTTTTTTGGGCCTGAGAGACTAAATTTACAAAAAAGGAACCCCCACAAAGTCCATAGTTAAGCTCTTTTCAAAATCTCTAAAATTGAAAAGATCGTCGAGTGACCTTATTCTTTCACACTCGTTAAAATGGTCCAGAAGAACATTCCTGATGGAGTCCATAGTTAAGCTTTTTTCAAACTCCTTAAAAATGAAAAAATGGCTAAGTGATTTTGTCTTTATCACACTCGTTAAATTGGTTTTGAATAGACATCTTGTCCATGATAGTTTACCCCTTTTTTGAACCGACTAGATTACCTTCGAAAAGGGTACCCCATTGGAGTCTCCTTTTATGTTTTTCAAACTCTCTAAATATGAAAAACCATTGAGATTACCTTCTCTAGGCTCATTAAACTTACATTGAAGGATGTTACCATTGTGTGTCTTATTAACCACATTTTCATACCCGCATCTTTGGCCTAATGGCGGCTTCATGTTGCTCTCAACTGAACCATCTAAAGCATGCCTTATACGCAAGCCCTGTAGCAATTTGCCTTTGCATCTTGACACCTTTGGCCCCTAAAGGATTTTTTCCTAGTGTCCTTTTCTTGCATATGTCCCTTTTCCCTGAGCATCCCTATGTTCTATGTGCTTGGAAATAGCATGTTTGCGACACTCGATCCTCCTTTGTAACATAGCATTGTTTTATTCTTTTTCAATCTTTCCAACACTATTGAAAAAGACAAAAAAAATTAAATATACCCCAAAAAGAGGAAGGGAAAAGTATTTTCTTCTATGGAAGCACAATGAGTCTCCCTTGGACAAATCACATCCTTTCGTTTGTTCTTCAAGCTCTAGGTTTTAATATGACCTTAGGAAGTTGTTATTGCTACATAGAGTTGTGTCCTCCTCCATTTGGTTATTCTTCCAAACATATGGAGAGTTTGTGTTGCCTCCTACATCGTGAACTTATGTCAAATGCCATGTTGCCTGAGTCTCATCATTTTTCATGCTATTTCCTAAGGGAAGGTTTACCAAACCTGAGTCGACCCCTTTTCATATTGTCTCTTTCCCTCATGCCCAGCCATCCCGAAAGTCCAATCAAGTCTTTGTTTGAAATCAATGAAGCCTTCAGTCCGTTCATCAAGATCCTCTAGTCCATACCCGACAAGTCGTCGAAGACCTCTGGGTAGTGAAGTCATACACTCATATTACACTCCTACCCAAGTTTTGAAGATTTTGAAGTTGTTTCTCAAGCTGTGAAGACCTCATCTCCAACCATCAGGCCTTATTAGCTTTTAGAAGATGGATACTCTACATTTATATATTTTTTATTTTGAGATGTAGCTCCGCTATGTATTTCTCATGGCTACACTTTATATAGCTATATGACATGGGTCTATACTGTATTTGATTGGTATCCATTATTTTATTATATCCCGAGCATGGGTATGCCTGCCTCGGTGAGACAATTATCATTTTGCAGAAGGCACCTCCTGATTTTTGGTCCCTGGGCTCACTTGTTTGGAACGTTGGTGAATATTGTTAATGTATTTTAGCCATCAGATGATCTTCTGACCTCACGCATTAGGGGGAATCTTTTATAACCCTAATTTGCACAAAACATGCTTACCTAGCATCAGGCCATCTCAGATTCCTTCTTTGCCAAAACATTGTTGAACAAATCTTCTTAAAAAACCTTTTCATAAAGGCCCACATGCCCTGCTCCATTATTGGATGCTTGTACATGCTAGCTGACCCAAGACATCCCATGTGTACCTACAAAGGAATGGAGAAATGAAATTTGTTGACAGAACACACAGCTTTGGGTAAGTTAACTAAACCTTTCAGCCATGCATGACCGGTCACTCGACCAAATACTTAGCTTCTTCTAGCCTATAAAAGAAGGGTTAGGGGTCCCATTTGAAAGGAGGAGAATCATAGTAAAGAAACTATACCCGATTAAGCATTCCCTTTGTCCCAACCTTTATCCATCCTTGTGAAAAGAGAAGTATAGAGAAAAGAAGTTGGAAGACAGTGGAAGAAGATCCCAAGACCAGGATTGAGGAGCAGTAGCCGACTTTATCATTGTAAGGTGTCATTGTGAAGTTAATAAAATAATTGTTTTTCCCATCCCGCCATATGAGATTGTCATTATTGGAATATTGATTATATGATTGATTAAATCTCTAACCCATTAGTTCATAGATCAAATGCATGTGGATTTCTTTGTTTGTCTTGAGTGAATGCAGGTCAGCATTGGGAGGAGAGTTGCAGTCAAAGAATGACCAAGCTCGAAAAGGGGTCGACTTCAAACATGAAAAATAAGGTACGTCAACTTAATCTCTTGAGCCTTGTATTTACATATGAGTAATGGGGGTTTAGGCATGGGATGATGGTAAAAAGTAAGAATCTTTAGTTCATTTCTGCATGCATGATAAAACCCTTAGTGCTAGTCTATAGGAGGGATTTCTCACCCACAACACTACTCCTACTATTTTAGAATTATCTGATTGTTCTACTATCAAACCAAAAGGAGTAATCGATGTTCTAGCTATTTCAGTTGATTCATGGGAGTATCCTGTTGATTTTTTCATATTGCAACCTAAACCCATTTGGGGGGCCACCCTCTAATTCTAGGAAGACCATGGTTAGCTACAACCAATGCCTTCATTGGATGTAGATATGGTTCAATGACCATCTCCGATGGTTATAATACCAAGAAACTTACCCTTTATCCTCATGCTACACCTAGTGTGGAACCCAAAAATTCTTTATCGATGGACATTGAGGATGAAAGTGCTCTGCCTATAATAACCATAGGAAAATCCTCGAGTTTCAAAGATGAAATAGAGGATGAGATAATCAATATCTTTATCAGTGACCCCTCTGTTGTTACACCAAACATGTATCACCGATTGAGTATAATCTTTGACCCTACTGCCTAGGAAGGAGCTAGTGCAGAGATGTTCTCTGAAATTGTTGTAAATCAAGTTAATTCAGTTGTAACAAAAGATACTGAAACAATTGAATTATTTCCTAAAGTCAATTGTAAGAGTATCATTGTAGAAATCGAGCCTGGAAAAATCTTGAACATAAATCCTTATTTATATTCTACTGAAACTAAACGTTTGATGAAATTATTGATTGAACATAAAGAGCCATTTTCCTGGGATTACATGGATATGAAAGGAATTTCATATTAACTATGCACCCACCATATATACATTAAGGAATATTTCCAACCCATTTTCCAACCCCAAAGGAGAATGAACCGTAATCTTAAAGAGATCATTAAGGAAGAACTCTAGAAACTTCTAAATGCTAGATTCGTCTACCTTAGATCAGACAATGAGTGGGTTTCACGGTTGGTTATTGTGCCGAAAAAGAATGGTAAATGGAGAGTGTTTGTGGACTATAGAGACCTTAATAAGGCCACGTAGAAGGATCATTTCCCTCTTCCATTCATTTATTAGGTTCTAGACAACCTGTCTGGGAAAACGTTTTTCTCTTTCCTAGATGGATTTAGTGGTTATAACTAGATAACCATTGCTCCACAGGACCAAGATAAGACCACCTTTACAATCCCTTGGGGTACATTTTCCTACAAGGTTCTCCCATTTGGATTATGTAATGCACCAACCACTTTCTAGAGAGTTGTAATTGGTATTTTCTCTGATATGGTGAATTACTGTATGGAAATATTCATGGATGAATTTACACCTTACGGTATTGATTTGGGTGAATCTTTAGCTAATATAGAAAAATTACTCAAAAGATGCATACAGTCTCATCTTTCTCTTAGTACAGAAAAGTTTCATATGATGATGAGTGAAGGTGTGGTCTTGGGACACTTCATTTCTTATGCAGGAATTCAAGTTGACTCGGCCAAAATCCAGGTAATTTGGGACATCCCAACTCCATCAACTCAGAAGGAAGTAAGAAGTTTTTTAGGGCATGCTGGACATTAGAGGAGATTCATTAAAAAAAAATCCAAACTCGCCTCTCCTTTATTTTTTATATTAAAAAAATATGTTGACTTTAGCTGGACTAACAAGTGCCAGTTGTCTTTTGCAGATCTGAAACAAAATGAGATGATCCCAAGCCATTATGCAAGGATCATCACTTGTTTTGGTGTCTTTTAAAACTTTTTCTGAGTGAGGTATTTCATCAAATAGTTTGTTGATATATTTGTTTAGATGTGTTTATATGTGTGTATGCAACAAATAATAGAAAGAGATAACCATGGAACATAGCTCAACCATATGCAATAAGATAGACAAGCCAAAACATCTCAAATCTTCTTTATTCATAAAATAGAGAAACCTGCTACAATGAAGATGCCGATATGGAATGCTCAACAGATGGCCAAGAAGATAGACAATAGATAAGAGCTTCTACAAAATTCTATCGCTAATACAAAAGATGCCTCCAAAGGCTAAATAAGAAATGAAGATCAATACAAGCAGATCTGAATGCCAAACTCTCCAGCTGAAGAATGCCATGCTCCAATAAAAGGCTGAAACCCTCAATAACTCGACCCTGCTGCCAAAAGTGTCCAATCACCCTAAGAAATATGCCAACTAATAGATTGGGTTATGGTAAGAACAACCCAGGTGCCCGAATCTCCAAGATCCCTCTCAATCTCTGTAGATCTGAAAGTCCCCACTAAATGGTGCGCCCCACTAGATGACTGAAGCCATAGATAATTCGGCTCTACTGAAGGAGTCCTCCAAATGCTATGAAACTATCCAAAAATATAGATCGGGACACTGCAAGTCACTAGGTGAAGTCTCAAGGTCAGATCTGAAGTGTAACCCCTCCAAACGGACTAGATCTGAATCTCAAAAACGCCCTCCTTCTCTTCAATTTGCCCCACTGCTCAAGAAATAATTTGAGCCATAAAACTATCTTAGAAAGAACTAAATCTGATGTCCAAGTCCCTGTAATGAAAACCCAAGTGATAGAATCCTCAACGGCCCTGCCAATCTCCTACAGCGAATCTCTCTCCAAAGATGGTGCGCCCCACTTGCTGGAAACCCCCAATGGTGTGCCCTCCTCCCCTTCCTGTGCCTGTGGCTATGTAGAACCTCTTGCACTGATGTAGATCTAACTAGAATGGTGTGGGAGAGTATTGAATCTCTGATACCAAGCTTGGGACAAGCTAGGTGGAATATTTCACCACCGAATCATCCTCTAGGGTTTGTTAAGTCAAAACCCTCAAAACCCCCAAGAGATGGGCTCAATAGCTAAAGCCAGATATCAAATTGATAAACATACATGAATCAATGCGAAGAGGCCCTTGCCTTTCCTTTATACTTTTTGGCTCACCTTGTCCCTCCAAAGTGACTTTCATTTTATTAATATTTAATTAATTAATTAAATCACTTTAATTAATTAATTAACCATTTTACCTTTGAAAAGCTCCTTATCTCTCCTTGTGGCTTCCATGGCCACTGAAAGTCACTTCTAGCCATCCCATCCTATAGTGTTGCTCCTCTTAATTCCAATGAGATATTACACTGAGAGGTTCCTCCAAGTAATGTGCCCAAAATGACCTCTTCAGTGAATTCAATTGACTTATAGCTCAAAACAGTCAAAATCATGGAAATCGTCGGAATGCAAGGAAACCAAAGACAACCTGTGTGGAATGGCTCATAATGATGGAATATGATCATCAATGAAAGATGGACCCCACAATGCCTCTCAAATACCCCTGTACTCGCTCTAGCATCCATCTGGCTACTCTGGTCATCATAAAT
>JZKD02S1841933.1:278333-298100 GCA_000966675.3 Picea glauca | reverse complement strand
CCTACCTCAAGGGTTTTCTCTATTTCTTGTGTTCATGGTTATGGTGAATGGTTTATGGTTTATTCTTGGTTATTTCTGAAGTATATTTGCAGATCTGGTATAGGTACTTAACATATGGGCCATGGATTTTGTAGGGCCCATTAACCCACCTTCTAATCAGAAAGTCTATATATTGGTCTGCACAGATTACATGACCAAGTGGGTTGAGGCAAAAGCAATCATTAGGGCCTTAGAAGAAGTTGTCTTAACATTTTTATTTGAAGACATCTTTGTTAGTTTTGGATTTCCAAAAGATTTAGTAACTGATGGGGGACCACCTTTCACATCACATAAGTTTGAACCCATACTCAGTAAATATCATGTTTTCCATAGAACAACTTCTCCATACCATCCCCAAGGTAATGGGAAGGTGGAAAGTACAAACAAATTCATAGAAACTATTCTTACTAAAATAGTGAGGAAACATCATAGGGATTGGTTTGGTAGATTGCATGAAGCTCTATGGGATTATCGAACCACTTGGAGGGACACAAGTGGTTTTTCTCCTTATGAACTCGTATATGGGAAGAGCCTTGTTTTTTCCATTGAATTCGAGATCAAAACCCTAAGAACTGCATCAGCAGTTAATCTAGACTTGACTATAACACAGAAGGCCAGAATGTAGCAGCTAAACGAGTTGGATGAGAAGCGTTTGGACACTATTCATCAAACCATAGTAATTCAACAACACAGAACCAAGTGGCATGACTAAGTCATCAAGTCAAAAAATATTCAAAAAGGGAGATTGGGCTCTGTTGTATGATTCATGCTTTAAATAATTTCAAGGTAAGATGCGTACAATATGGTTGGGACCTTATGAGGTTGACATTTTTTTTCCCAATGGGATAGTTAGGCTAATCACTATTGATTGATCCAATACACAATTACTTGCAAATGGTCATCGCTTGCGCCTGTATCAACATCCACTTTCCAAAGACGAATTTAAATCCAGATGTATAGTTGATATAGATTATCACTTTTTATAGGGAAAGGATCTTGCTCCTTCCCTTTCTGAAGCTTAGAAATTTTATATTTTCAATAAAACCTTATATATAAATAAACTCCGCAAATTTGAATTTTTTTGGTTTTGCTTAAGTTTTTTTTTTATGTTTTTCTAATAAATTCAGCCAAAGTGTATCAGGCAGTTACTTGTGTGCAGATAGATCGATGAACAGCACGGTAGAATACAACAAAAGGAGCCAAAGGATTGGTTTTTGAAGTTTGAAAAAATTCCTAAAAATTAAGGTATTATGTGTTTGGCTGGATTACATGTTGTTACACCATGGTCACTTTACATGTCGTTATACTCTTTTCCAACAAATTGGCCGATTTACATAATGTTACACCTTTTTCTCGATAAATTGGCCGATTTACATGCATCTACACCTAATTCCACCAGTTCGGCCAAAAATAGATGTTGATACACCTACCGTTGTTATTCCTCTTCGGTATTTTTCATATCGCTTCACCCATTTTTCGCATTTATGCCATGTTGAAACACTGTTGTTTTGTCACTTCCGCTGTTATTTTTTCCACTCTCTTTGTCAGAAAAGGTTACTTCATCATTACTTGACTTCACATCTGCCTATTTCCAATTGGTAAACCACATAAAGGACTCCACCTATGTTCCACCTTTCATATCATCATTTCTCCCATTCCAGAGCCATCTCTCATCATTACAGCTATTCCATGCAGATCAAATGGTGGTTGGATAGTGTAGTTACTTCGGCAGATCGGTTCGTGTAGTAAGTTATAAGGTACGTTACTAATCCTATATGTCAAAGTGATGTAGATATATAAGATAGCTTTAATGCTTACCTTTCGGTTGTCCTAAATTCATTAAACCAAGAGCCAATCAGATTAGTTGGGGGGAACAAAAATCTACGCCAACCTAAGAGTAAAATCCCTTTTTATATTCACCTCCGCCACCTTTTGACCATGCTTATTTTTGCTGAGACACTGTGTTCTTTATGCAATCCACGTTCGACCTTGTTGTGTCTCTAGTTTAGGTGTTGGTTTCTCCTCTTAAGTGATTGTTATACTCTAAAGCAACGTCATGGTAGGATTGACTGTGAAGTATGAACCAGAAAATCTGGATGCACTTCTACTACATCCAAATGTTTACAAAATATTTCTACATGCTGGTTGGATTTCTTATTTTAAGAAGATACAGGGGTTTAATGAAGCATAGGTATTGGATTTCAATCATAATCCCACAAAAGGGTATTCAATGGTGCATGGGGTCAGGATTTCAGTGATAGAAGAAAGCATGGCTACTGTGACAGGGTTTTCGACCACAGGAGAAATATGGTTTAACAAAAAAAGCACACCTTTCCGATGCACAGAAGGTTTTTTTCTTGGATAATGAGAAAGTACAGACCAAGGGCCGAGGTGTAGATGTAAGTTCCTTACCAAAACCATGGGGGAAAGTGTCAGAATTTGTAAAAAGGTACATTACATGCAAAGGAAGATATCAAGTAGTTTATTTTTTTTATTTTATACTACTATCACATTTGAGACATCAGAAGCTAATAAACATCCCTTATTACCTTCTTCATTCCTTACATAATATGGCTCACTTTGTCAAGAGATCGAAGCATCCTATGAATTGTCTTTCCAATCACAGACTGATAGCATTGTTGATTCATAATGGAATGGGAATTTCTAATGTCCCATTACCTGAAGTGGAAGAACAACAAAATTCTATCCTTGTTGTTATGGCTTACCTTGAGAAACCAATTCTTGAGCCCTTGGCTACACCAGCAGTTAAAACCCCCATTGTAACTTCTCATAAGTATAATCCAAGAGGCCAACACAACACCATAATCAACTCTAACACCACTCTGAAAAGCGTCGACAGGGTTGAACCAGAACAAATTAACCCTATGCCTATGGTTGTTCTTGATCCAATAGTTGACAATGAAATCCCTGGACCAAATCATGAGCCTCAGCCCTCGACTACAACAGTTGTTGTTGAAGAACTCTCTCATACTCCTACAACTCAAAAGTAGAAACTCCATGCTTCTGTCTTTGCATTTCCTAGGAAGAGAACTAGGTCAAAGAGGTCTCCTACAATAGAAGTTACAACCCCCGCTGTAACAACAAGAACGTCGACTTCATCTCCTGTTGAACCAGCAACAACTCAAAACCTTCCTATTGATGCAATAGTCGTTGAAGCCCCTACTATCATTGCCAGTGAATTGCCTCATAAAATAAAATTCCAAACTAGAAGCAAATCTTAGAGAGGCATCGACAAAGTTGCATCATAAGAAACTCAAAACCCTCCTATTGCTACAACAGTCATTCAAACCCCTACTATCACTACCACTGAAGCATATCAGAAAAGAAAACATCAACCTAGAAGAAAATCTCAGAGAGGCATCGACAGAGTTGCACCAAAAGTTGCCACAGAGTGTCCTGATTTTGTTGATACTCAGACCCTACTAGATTTTATGGAGGTATGTATTCTGGGTTTTACGTTGTGAAAGGAATTTCAAGAAACCATTTTCTCATTGCAATACAAATGTACACAAATTACAATAGAATCATCGGCTTTGCTTGATGATTATGTGCATCACTCGACAAGTGATGATGTACAGATTATATCAGACCCCAACATCCCAACACCTCCTCCTTGTGTGGTTGTTGAATAATGTCCTCCTTCTCCTTGCCTGGTTGTTGAAGAGCGTCCTTCTTCTCCTAAAGCAAAAAAAATGAAATCCATTGTTGTTGTCTCTTAATTACCTAAGAGGAGAACTAGGTCGAAAAGGTCTACTGAAGCAACAGTCAGATGGAAGAATATAGAACAAGAATTACCCATTCTTCATCCATTATCCTCAGTTGACAAATAAGTGGTTGTTACATAAGAAACAGTCCCTTCCAACAACATGACTGTGACATTAGAACCAACCTCTTCCCATAAATTAGTTGTTACACAAGAACTAGCTACCCAGGAAGAGACTGTCCCACAAGAACTAGTCATGCCAGAACTAGTTGTTACACAAGAGCTAGCTGCCCAAAAAGAGATTGTTCCAAAAGAACCAGTCATGCCAGAAGTAGTTGTTACACAAGAACCAGTTACACAACATAATAAGAATGTTCTTCTTTCTCATCTATTTTCTCAAATTGAGAAGAAGATAAAGTATACAGAAAATTCCAGGATTTTTGAACTAATGAAGGAAAATGAAAGCATGAAAGCATAGTTGGCTTCCCTAAAGAAGGAATTGTAGGTTGCTCGACAGAAAAAACTAGAGGGAATAGCCTTGGACATATTATCACTAACAAAAGATATTATGGACCAAAATAGAGAACACATGTGCTATGAATGTGGTAATATTTACTTTCAGGCAGGGTATAAAATAGTAAAAGTACCAGTCACTGGTCATGCTGAAGAATCGGCCAATCTCTTAACCAAGACAGAAGATGACCTTAATGCTCCACAAAAACTAGTAAGGAAGAGGAGATCTCAATGTAATAGAGTAGTTGTTGGTTTACCAACAAGTTTTATACAAGAACCTATGTTACACACTCAAACTAGATTCCATGAGAAGGAAAGGGTCCACCTTCCTCACAGACTCCCCTCTGTTTGAGTTTTAGATTCACTGCTTTGATTTGTGTGATTTATCGATTTAGCATTTATAGAATACATTTGTTGTTACAGTTCAGTCCCTTTATGTTAAATGTCCATCAGTGTGTCTCATGAGAGTTAGAATCAATTGTTGAATACTATTGGAGAATTTCTTTGAGAGTCAATTCCTTTTCTGCACTAGATTAAAACTCTATTTTCAAGAAAAAGTAAATAGAAGTGTTAATTTCCCTTTTTTTGCAATTAAGTAGACTTCCTTTCAGCAATTAGAACAAAATTTCCTTCTTCAAGAGTAAAATAGAAAATTGGAATAGATTAGATAATCTAGGATTCTTATACACATCAAATTAGATTTCAATTCAGTAGCTTGTGTTAGTGTTCAACTTTTCAATTTTGTTTCTTTTAGTTTACCTTACCGTAATTTGATTAGTGTTGATTTTATGATCTAGCATAGATTGTGCACAATTACATTACAATAAAAAAACTTCCCGGGGTTTGACAATTTACATTGAACACCTTAATTATCTATTTATTTATACAATTAAAGTGCCCAACAATGGTCCTCCTACTTTTTCATGATCTCGAAGAGGATTTGGAGGTTCTCCTCTACAAGATGGTTGGAAAAGTGGAGAGCATGATCCTCCTCCTCCTTGCCAATCATTTTGTCTGCCTCTGCATTGAAATCCTTGCCTCTACCTATAAGGTTGTCCAGCTGCCAACTAGGAGGAATTTTCTCCTCCACCTTGTAGCTCCCATCTCCATAGTACTTGTCGCCTAGCCTGATCCAAGGTAAGTTAGATTATGAATAAAGAGGTATTAGTATGGCATAATCATAATACAAGTTACATATCCTTACTTAGTGTGGTTAAGGTTTAATGATTACAAAATAAGTGTGAGTAATATATCTTGTTATAAGCACTAGTAGCCTTATCTATCCCATCACTAAGCTCTACATGTTTGATTAGTGTACTGCTTCAGATGAACTAGTAAATTTATACTATTATCCATAACTAGTAGTGATACTATTGTAGTATAAAAACACTATATTCAGCTGAGCAATGACATGGTAAATTACAATGGTATATATAATAAGTTGATTCTCATAATGTAGATTACATTGTACTGATTTCACACATTGAAAAAACATTATATCGTGCTTATTGGTTTAGCTATTACTTATGGAAAATAACATAGGTTAATCACACATACTAACTATTCATAGGGATTAGCTTATCTATGTTGAAAGTTGTTCATCTTTATCCATTTATTTGATTTGACTTGTATTGAACTCTCTACTCTCATTGAATCCTGAGCCTAATACTCATGATATATTTGATACAAGATTGTTATAGGTATGTAGTGTACATACTATTAAATCTCTACACTACATGTTCTTTGATCCTTACTCATCAATTACATATCATATCTTATGCCATTACTTATCTTGAATATGTGATTTCTCTTATTCATACCCATTGATGAGTATCCTGTCATACGATTACCTTTACTTCCATAGGTCGTCTTGCAATCTATAACCATAACTGACTCAATTTGGGTATATACTAGATAAAACAACTAACTTAGTAGTATGGTCATTACTTTGTCAACTAGTCATGGAGTATACCATGTATCTTCCATAATCAATACACCCATATCGAGAGTGCATACCCAAATTTTCAATGGTGTAAATACCCCATATCTAGAGTGCATATCTATACATGTTTTGGCAAACATATTTCAAGTATACGATGGGGAATGCTGGAAAATATTGTTAATAGGTTTTGAGAATATTTTTTAAATAGGAACTACAATAATTTAGTTTATTTTTGAAAAGAGGAAGTATTTTTTGCTAGTAGGTTTTGGTGCTTTCTAGTATATTGATGATGTCTTAGTGGTGCTTTTATCATTGTCATTAGAAACACTTTAGGGTGGGGTTACTAATATTAAATGGCTTCATTTGCCCATAAATAATTTTTTTATTTTTTTTTAAATAAATAGTTGTCGTTGCAATTGCAACGACAACAAAATTTCTGTGATGAAATTGCTACATAAACCACGAAAAGTTGTTGTCTCAATTGCGACGCACTCTAGAATTGTTGCAACAAATTTGTTGTATAAACTATGGAAAGTTGTCGTTGCAATTGTGATGCACTATAGGAATGTTGCGGAGAAATTTCTATATAAACCACAAAAGTTGTTCGTCGCTATATACCTTGTGGGCATCACAATTGCGATGACAATAAAAACTATGCGACGAATTTGCTATATAAACAATGAAAAATTGTTGTCACAATTGCTAAGCACAATAGAAATATTGCGAGAAGATGTTATATAAACCATAAAAAATTGTCATCGCAATATACCAAGTGGTCATCGCAATAGTGACGAACAATTGGTTTTACTTAGTTTTCCTATATTGTAGTATTGGCGACTATATTTCTTTTTTTTTCGCAGTTGTGAGTACTTCCCTATGGTCATCTCTCTTATGATGTTAATTCAAGTTCATCAAAATTGTCACATCACATGAAATGACATTTGAGAGACTCAAGATTCATTGCAATATCCACAACATAGCATCCCAATAGCATCGAAATAGTCATCGCAAAATAACCCAAATTTGCTAGTGAGGAGTAGTGAAAACCATCCACAGAGAAGCTAAGTAGTGGAGGAGGACCTGTTGCAAGGTTAGCATAGGATGAATTTTGACTAAGTGTCAAAGAGAGAATTCTAAGGAGGAAAACGTTTGAGGAAAAAAGCTCAAGAGGAAGAAAGACAAGATATATTCAAGGGGAGGATTTCTTTAAGGTTTCCCAGAATTACTGAGCAATATTCGTCCAGGAGGGGCCACGATTATTCCATAAAGTCATATCTCGAGAAGGTGCACAGCGGTTAGACGTTAGGTATTTCGACATTTCAGAGTTGAGATCATTTAAAGTGTTCGACAAGCAATATCGTCGAATTCACGAAGCGATCTTAGAGTTGGTTGCGAGGAGGATACATGGCAATGGATTATAAAATCCGAGAGACAGAGATTCAAAGAAGCTGAGTGTGGAGTGGGTGAAATATTCATGAAGTCATGAAACCCAAAGTACAACTAGACCATCAGATCCAAGAAGACACACAACATAGATCTGCTAATTCAGAGGAAAGCGTTTCAGGAAGAACCAAATATGGAGGTCATGATATTTATGAAGCCCAAATTTATGAGGAGTTGACCCACGGTCACAGTCTGTGGTCACATAGGAGAAAGAGTCTAGCATGGGGGTTAGTACTTGCAAGGTTGGTGTCGCCAAAGCGCCAGAGAGTAGGGTTGCGGGTAACTCGAACCTGCAGGTAACACCAAAGGGACCTGTGCATATTAATTGTTCAGGGTCAGTTGAAGGCCGAAGAACCAATTCGGTTCAATAATTTTGAGGATCCAAGACTGGGAGGTCGCAGAATCCCTAGGATGGAAAGGGGGTTGCATCAAAGTACTCGAGAGGTGAGGCTCAAAGTGGAGCCTCACCTATAAAAATAATTACTAGTAAATCACTCAGATCTAATTAATCTCACAATGAACAATAGAAAATATGAGAGAAGCCAAAATGAGTAACTTGTTCTTATGAGAAGGCTTTCTAGGCCTTTATATAGAATCACAAAATGGTCCATTGGACAAAGTCAAAAAGATATCATTAACTCAATCTTTATTATTAGTATAATAGATCTATGTTAGGGACCTAACCTCCCTAACCCCTTACATAGGTAGAATAATATAATTCCATGTAATAACAAGTCAAATGTAAGAAAATCTAAGAGAACCTTTCTCTTCTATAAGGATCTTCCTCTAGATTTTTCTTTTGGATAGATAGATTTAATATAAATAGGAGTAGAGGGTATGAGAAATATTTTCTTGGAGATTATTGTAATAGATCTTTGCTCTGCTGGAGGTTTCCCCATCGAAGAGGCAAGTGAACATTGCTATCATTAATCAAGGTTCTCTTTTTGGTGTTATCATGGTATTATTATGGTTATATCATTGTTTCTCTTCCATTTCTATGCTAAAATATTTATGTTCTTCATAATATTTTATATATGGAATTATACAAGTGGTATCAGAGCACCTTCCTCAACAGAAAATTGTGGGTTAATGTTTTTTAGGGTAGAGACATATTTTTGCATCTTAAAGCTACAAATATATGTCATCACACACATAAACCTATGGTTAGGGAGTCATAGATGAAATAAATACAAGTGGTACTTAAGCGCACATCTATTGGCCACCATTGTAACCCCTATTGGTACCCCTTCGAGTGGTAGCGCATTAGACAACACTTGTATATGGATCGGCCTATATCTCTTGAATCCCTCCATAGATAAATCGATCAGTCGCCTAACTTCTATAGTGTCATTGTGAAAAACACTTGGGAAGATACTCTCTAATACCTAGGTAGTTAGGTAGTATGGTTAAGGGCACAATCTAGCCTCCTTAGTTGGTTCCATGAGATATTGGGTTGATTACTACTATTGGACCTCGCACATATATCAAAGAGATATAACATAGGGAAAACCATTGTCTATAGAAATTTGAATATCCTACCCCCGTGGACAAAAACAAACATAGAACATACAAGATCTATTTTTGCACAATTATCTTATACATTTTGGTTGCGAAATTACTAAACATTTATTCCTATTAAGAATTTGGGCATTTCGTCATCGCACTATTATTCAGTTCAGAGTATAACTCCTTAGTAGTAAAATATATATATATATATATGGGACATATCCCATTGGATTCCTCTCTTTGCCCCACTTCCAATGATACCTATCATTTTTAACACAATTTTTTTTGTGGACCCGACCCTTTTCTGACACCCTTGTTTGGATCCTATCCCATTCGATTCCCCTTTTTGCCTTGATCATAGTGGTACCTATCATTTGACACCCTTCTTCTTAGTTGTCCCACCCACCCCTCCAGACCCCTTTTGTTTCCCCTATACCATTTCCCGACCCAATTTTCCAAATGGCTGCCACAAGAGCCCAAGAACTCAATACCTTGATTGTTAACACCCACCAGAACAAGGAAGACATCAATATTATCAATACCAACCTTAGCTCAATCAATTCATTTATTGATATCCTTAAATAACAATGTGCCCATATCGAAGACCTCAAAGACCTCAAATCCACCTTTGAACACTTCATGGGTTGTTCCCAGAACCCTTCCTCTTATGAAAATCCATCTTATCAGGATGACCATGACTCTTCCCATTACTAAGGTCCTCATACTACTCACTTTTCTAGAGGCCTCCACCCTCCCAGAATTGAGGTGAACAAATTTGATGGATCATATCCCACAGGCTGGGTCACCCAAATGGAACATTGTTTCTATTTGCATGGCATTAGTCATGATTTAGCTAAGATTCGTTACGGTGTCTATATCTGGATCTAGAATGATGGAAATGGTAGAAATGGAGAAAAATGCAAGCCAAGGGTATGTTTCTTGGACACAATTTGTGGCCAAACTTTATGACCACTTTGAATCTAACACCCACCATTTAGGTCGTTTGACCAAGTTAAATTAGTTTGGGATAGTAGAAGACTATATTACTTCATTTGAGCACTTGTCTTTCAGAATAGAGAGCATGTCAGATTCTTTCTTTAGGGAATGCTTTATCATTGGCCTCAAAGATAAACTTCGTTACCATGTTCTCATGGAACACCCCCAGACTTGGTTGGAAGCTACTCAATGAGCCAAGGAAGAACAAAAGATTGTATCCTCCCAAACCCGCAAACCCTCCTTTCCACCTCACAATAAACCCATGAATTATTCCCCTCCTGCAACTCCCATTAAGATCCGGAAATTAACCCGGGCTGAAATGGTTGAATGTCAACTCAAGGGTATTTGTTATAATTGTGATGACAAATATTTTCCTAGGCACAAGTGTAAGGACCAAATATTTTTATTTCTATGAATAAGGATACTTCTGAAGAAGATGTTGTTGTTCCACCTATGGATGAACTACCACCACCATATGATATGGCCCCACCCTCTAATCCACCAGATGTTGACCCGGTGATTTCACTTAATGCCCTCACTAGCTTCTATTCTCCCCGGACTCTTAAATTAATTGGTTACATCAAAAATAAGGAAGTCATCATCCTTGTGGATAGTGGTAGCACCCATAATGTTATTCATCACCTCATTTCCAAAGAAGTCAATTCTTACATCTGTGTCGTCAATAATTTTCAAATCATGATTGCCAATGGAGATTCCATGAAATGTGGGGGGCGATGTGAAAATGTGTGACTTCAAATTGGTCAGTATCACCTGAAATCCCATATGTTTGCTATAGACATGGGTGGTTGTGACATTGTTCTTGGTGTTGAATGGTTACACACTCTAGGACCCATTCTCATGGATTTTAAGGACTTAACGATGCAATTCCAATAGGAGGGGCACCAATATAAGTTCCAAGGCATCACAACAGACTCCCCTAAGATCATCAGTTCCCATCACATGGAAAATCTCCTCAAAAAAAGTCATTCAGGAATTATATCCCAACTCCACTGCATTCATGTTGTTGAGACACCTTCTATGTATCCCGACCTCCAATCTATCCTCCCCCACCACCAAGTTGTTTTTATCACTCCCAAAGAACTTCCCCCTTCCTGTGGAGTCCATGATCATTCCATCCCTCTCATCCTGAAAAGTATTACTCCCAATGTTTGGCCTTATCGTCATCCCTTTGCCCAGACAAATGAAATTGAGAAAATTGTTCATGAATTTATAGAAGCAAGTGTTATCCGTCCCACTACTAGCCCCTATTATTCTGCTGTGGTCATGGCACTCAATAAAGAAGGTACTTGGCAGATGTGTCTTGATTTATGTTCCCTCAACAAACTCACCATCAAATACAAATTCCCCAATTCTTGTCATTGATGAACTCTTAGAGGAATTGAGTGTTGCTCAGTACTTCACCAAAATGGATCTACATTCTGGCTACCACCAAATCTATATGAAATAAGAAAACATTCCCAAGATTGCATTTCTCACTCATGAGGGTCATTATGAATTCTTGGTAATTCCCTTTGGATTGTTTAATGCTCCTTCCACTTTCCAAATTCTTATGAATCATGTATTTTGTCCTTTTCTTCATCATTTTGTGTTAGTTTTCTTTGGTGATATTCTCATCTATAGTAAAATTTGGTCATCCCATCTCTCCCATGTGAATCAAGTTCTCCATCTACTCTCTAAACACCAAATTTTCCTCAAACAATCTAAATGTGACTTTGGTGCCTCATAAGTGGAATACCTAGGTCATATTGTCGGCAATGATGGTGTTTGAGTGGATCTTAAGAGAATTGAATCTATGCAGGATTGGCCTATCCATAAAACTCTCAATAGCTTGAGTGGGTTTTTGGGTTTAATGGGATATTATAAGAAGTTTGTTCAGAATTATGGAAAAATTGCAGATCCTCTCACTTATCTCCTTAAAAATAATTCTTTCACTTGGAATTCAACTGCATATCATGCTTTCCAAGCTTTGAAAGATGTTATGTGCATGACCCCTATCCTGTCACTTCGAGACTTCACAAAGACATTTGTATTGGAATGTGATGCTTCCGAGAAAGGAATTGGTGTCATCCTCATGCAAGATGGCAAAACTTTGGCCTTCACTAGCAAACAACTTTCAAAACAACATTTGGGCCAATACATTTTCTAGTCTCAAGTATTTCCTAGAACAACGATTTTCATACCCGATGCAACAAACATGGGTGACAAATCTATTTGGCTATGATTATGATATCATCTACAAAAATGTAAAGGAAAATGTCATGTCCGATGCTCTTTCCCAAAAATTTGAAGACGTTGGGTCCCTTTTCTCCCTATCCTTCATTGTACCATATTGGCTCCAAGTTGTTCATCAGGAATGGCTGCAAGACTCCAAAATTTCTATCTTGCTCCACCAATTGCAACACAATTCTTCAGTTTCCCTAGGGTACTCTTGGCACAATTAAGAGCTATGTTACAAAGGTCATTTGTATTTATGAAAGAACTCACAACTTAAATCCACAATGCTTACTGAACTTCATGCCTCATCCACAATTGACCATTTAAGGTTTACCAAAACATATGAACAAGTCAAATGTTCTTTTTTCGAGGATGGTATGAAACAAGATGTCTGCACCTTTGTGGTTTAATGTGAGTTCTATCAATAGAACAAGGGAAAAATTTTCAAAGCTTCGGGCACACTCCAACCTCTTTCAATTCCCCCTATTAATTGGTGATACATTTCTATGGATTTCATTATTGGCTTACCTAAATCGGGCAATAAGTCATTCATCATGGTGGTCGTAGACTGTCTCTCCAAATATGCTCATTTTTGTGCTATTCAACACCCATTCACAATTGCCACAATGGATCAAATCTTCATGGATAATATCTTCAAGCTTCATGGCATGCCTAATTCTATTGTATCTGATAGAGACCCCACTTTCACTAGCAATTTTTGGTAATAATTGCTCAGCACTGCCTATCACCCATAGACAGATGGCCAAACTGAATTTGTCAACAAGTGTTTGGAAACATATTTGAGGTGTTTTTCATATGAGAGGAAAAATCGATGGGCTCAATGTTTACCCCTAGTTGAATGGTGGTACAACACATCTTACCATACAGCTACTCGCATGACTCCTTTTGAAGAATTCTATGACCAAACACCCCCAATGGTTCTCTCATATATTCTAGGGATCTCTAAGGTTAAGAAGGTTGACAACAATCTTATAGTCCGAGAGGTTATTCTTCATTCCCTGAAAAATAATTTGGTCATGGCCCAGAATCGCATGAAGCAACAAGCAGATCAAGGTCGTTCTGAATGACATTTTGTTGAAGGGGACTAGGTGTTTCTTCGAATACAACCTTATAAGAAGACTTCACTGAAATATTCACACTATCAGAAACTTGAGGCCAAATTTTATGGTCCTTATGCACCACTCAAGAAGGTGGGACCAATGGCCTATTAGTTAGCTCTACCCAGTCAGTTAAAAATCCATCCTGTTTTTCATTTTTCCTGCTTAAAGAAGGTGATTGAAACTAAGTGTCAAAATCAAACTAGTCTCCCTGAGTTGGATGAAGAAGGTTCCATATGGTTGAAGCCACAAAGATTTTTTTCCTAGCGAGATCATCATCTCCGTCATCACACCATCAAGGAATTATTATTCCAATGGAAAGATACAAATTCAGAAGATGCCACTTGGGAGCCAACCACCATTCTACAACAATTTCCTCATCTTAAGCCTTGATGGCAAGGTTGTTCTTCAAGGGGGAGGGAATTTTAGGGACCTAACCTCCATAACCCTCACGTAGGTATAATAATATAATTCTATGTAATAAATTACAATATTAGTAAAGCCTATCAATAAGGAAGAACAAGTCAAATGTAAGAAGACCTAATAGAAGATTCCACTTCTAGAAGGATATTCCTCTAGATTGTTTTTTTGGATAGATAGATTTAATATAAATAGGAGTAGAGGGTATGAGAAATATTGTCTTATATATTATTGTAATAGAACTCTACTATGTTTGAGGTTTCCCCCTAGAAGAGGCAAGTGAACATTTCTATCATTAATCAAGGTGCTCTTTCTGGTGTTATTATGGTATTATTATGGTATTTTTTTGGTTATATCATTGTTGCTCTGCCATTTATATGCTAAAATATTTATGTTCTGCATACTATTTTATATCTGGAATACTACAATCTAACTACCCAACTAACTAAGTAGTGGAAAATAGAACCCAATACAATAATGTAAAGAGCTCATTAAATGACTCTATTATTATAATAATAGATCTAACTACCCAACTAACTAAGTAGTGGAAAATAAAACCCAATACAATAATGGATAGGTGGGAATTTCTTTGACCCATATGGTAAACCTATTATCCCAATTAATTAATGAGGAGGAGAGCATATACATGGTCAATATATTAGTTTTATAGCTTTATAGTGTTTTACATCGGAATTTAGACCATATACCCCCTAAAATTCAGATCATTCCTCCCCCCTTATAAAATGATGGTTCCCATCATTTCACCCATGCTACAAAGAGACCCTTGAGTACAATGTTCTAATTCCGAATGAAGGGAAGGGTATTTTGTGGTTGAACCATAACTATTTACATTAATAAAAAATGGAAAAATCATGACTTTGGAGGCTTTGAATGTTTTCTACAAATTTATTCATAACTTCTGCTACAGGTGATGGAATCCAATTCTGTCGAAGACCCAATTGAACGACTAAAGAGATATTTTCATTGCTATATGTAACTTGTTCTGAGGTGTCCCATGGAGTGAGAAAAACTAGGATGAATTTGAAGGGCACGCAACCACGTTGGTTTCTGAAAATGGACATATGCTGCTTCAAACAAAGATATCTCATAAACCCGAAAATGAAATGAAATTTCATGAAATACCCATTTTATATATTGAAGAGATATTTCCAGCCATATTTGGAATGCCTTATGTAGTTTCCTAAGAAGAGATAAAAATATCGTTGAATATGGTGGTACATGCTGCCTCCTTGGGTCAAATACATGCCGAGATTTAATCTATGATATCTTTCAAACCAGGAAGCCAAATGAGATTCAAAGAAATACCCATTTGAGATATTGAAGATATATTTCCATCCATATATGGAAATACTTTTATAGATTCCTTAGAAGAGATAAAAATACCATTGAATATGGTGGTACATGTGGCCTCCTTGGGTCAAATACATGTTGATCTTCAATCAATGATATCTCTCAAACCAGGAAGATAAATGAGATTCCGAGACTACCTAGTTGAGATATTGAAGAGATGTTTCCATCCATATGTTGAAATCAATTTTTAGTTTCCTGAGAAGGGATAAAAACATGGTTGAATATGGTGGTACGCGTGGCCTCCTTGGGTCAAATACATGCTAAGATTCAATCTATGATATCTATCAAACTAGGAATCCAAATGAGATTTCATGAAATACTGATTTGAGATATTGAAGAGATATTTCCAATGACATATGCTAGAGACTTTGAAATGTTGTGTAGAGGTTGCATCACCTCTTTGAAGTTGGCTTAGTGTAGAGAGACACAAAGGATAACAAGGGTTTGTAGAGAAGCATGGGTTGTTGTAGAGGTTGTGGAACCTCTGTGGGCAGCATGGACACCCTGCAAATTTGTTGAAAATTTTGTATACCAATTGATGTAGTGGATCCATGTATAGATTTAGTGAATCCATGTATTGAGTGAATCCATGTATGGTTTTCCTTATACTGGTGAACTAAGATCTGAGGGAAAAAAAAAGACCCTATAGTGCCTGTGGACCAACTTTGATGCTTACAGTGTATGGCTTGATAGACGGATTCTGATGGTACCAAAAGGATGTTGGTGATTCCTGCAAATGTTTGCACCTATAACATGCTTTGAACATTTGTACTAATGGCGAGCATACCTTCTCTGATACCATTGATCCAAATTATTTTTGGAACGAAATGAAAGAAGATATATTACAATGAAATACACATACAAATTGCTAGAAACAAAGAAATACAACAATACATGATTTCTATTAATTAAAGAAATGTATAGAGACTACAAAAATATAGAGTGTAAGACTCGCTAGAATGGTGGCAACTTTATCTCTGAGAAGAGATGTGATGGCTATGTTCATTCACAATAAGATTATTACAATGATTTTCTGAAGACATTTTTATGATAAACATGAATGCCAAAATCCTAGAAATCCAAAAATTTGACCCTAGGAGACGAAGCGCCAAAAGTCATGTGGGCCCCATTGGGGTAAGTTAGTACATTAACTTTCTAGGGTCGTAAATTTTGGATACGATCTTCATTTCAGGCGTGTGATAGCTCGTTGGAAAGGCATTTTCAAGAAATACGCATTGTTCCTTCAAACTTGAAATTCGTCCACATTTTGACTATGGAAAGCCAAGAAAACACTGTTTGGATCCCCAAAACGGCCCTAGAAGTATAGAAAGATGTAATGGCATGAAAAATTCCAAAATAAGCCAGTTGGAATAGGTGGGAAACCACCAATATCTACCTAGATGTTGTGTAGGGATTTAGTAGAACTCCATAAGTGCAGAACCCACAATTACAAAGAAATGTCCCCATTATAGAGAAACGTGCTTAAAAAAAAATTGTCAAGATGAGCCAGTTGGAATTTGGAACAGGTGGGTGGCCACAAATATCCACCTAGATCAATCCTCCCCCCTTAGGAAGAAATGGTATCCATTGCGTTGAGTTCCCAGGTAAGAGGGGAAAGTGTTTTCTGACTCTGAATCTTGGTGAGATGTGTGCCTTGTTGGAGAAGTTGTGCTTCTTGGCCTATGGAAGGTTGTCACGAACCAGTTGTTGGTGGGGTTGAATCTGTTCCACTAGCTCATTGTCTTTGGTCTTGACGAGGCATTGTCTAGGCACCATTGTAGGTGAATAAAACATATCTACTTTCTCTTATGAAATCTGCTTTTGCTGGATACAAGGTGTTGAGGCTGCAGTGGTTGTAGTGGCCTTCTGTGCATCCTTTGAATAGACTATGAAGAGAATGAACTTTTCAATATGAGATATTACCTTGCGGCACTGTATTGATGGAAGAGTAGTCAAAACTATCTTTGGTATCTTGTAGATTTGACCCCCCAAAGTAATAATGACACTACGGGTACAAGACTCATAAACAACATGATGTTTCCACATATATGGTAGGCCCAAAACAACATCACAGACATCAAGAGGGGAAACCTCACACACTACCTCATCCTTGAGGGGATGGATTCCATAGGACAAGCGGCATTGTTGGTTGACACAGAGATATCGTGCCTCGTGAGGCCACTCATGTTGTATGGTCGTGGGTGTGGTGTTTTCGACGACACAAACTATTTGACGAGCTCAGTTGAGATGAGGTTCTTTTGGTTTCCACTATAAAAAATGAAATGAAATGGGCTCCCCTTCACCCACATCTATGAATGGAAGAGGATCTCCCCCTCTTCAGGATCTACTGGTTCTTCTGGTTGAATTTTTGTGTTCACGATAGTAGAAGTAGGATCTACATCGATGATTTGTCTATTTTCAATATTTTCTGGATCAGATTTTGAATCAAGTTTGTACTCCTTGTCTTTGAACTTGGTCACCAATTATTGTTTCGAGTGACATCCATAGGTTTTGTGCGAGGGAATTTTGTGGAAGTCTCACCACTTCCGAGTGTCATTCTTCATATTTCCTTTACTCTTATTTTCCTTTGTCTTGGAATGGTTGTCAGGAGGCTATTGTTTATGGTCATATTTACCATGCTTTGGTTGTTAGGATTTGCATACCCGAACTCCCATTTGTTTTGGTGCCTAAATTTATGCTCGATTTTGACAGCATATAGATAGTCATCTCCCAATGATGAGATTTTTAGGAAATCCATTTCTGTTTGGATGTACCTATGCAAATCCCCATGGTATTTTAGAACCGGATGTCACTCGAAGGATTTGATAACCAGCTTGGTGTGCAAGGTATGGAAAGTATTTATGAACTCTGACACTGTTTGTCTCTTGTATTGTCAGAGTTTGTTCCAGCTCATGTACTGGTCTTCATAGTTATCAACAGGGTAGTATTGTTCCTTGAACGCATCTACAAAAAAATCCCAAGTGGGCTCATCCCCATATATTCCATATTCCTCTATGGAAACTTTATCCCAGTAAGTTTCCCACCAATGTTTGAGATGGGGGAGATCCTTGAGGAGTGTGAAGGTGATATTTTCCCTATCAGAAAAATTGTGAACACAGAAATAACCTTCAACCAGATTCAACCATTTTTCTAAAGCATCTACATCTATCTAACCTTCAAATACATGAATATCAAAATTAAATTGTACCTTGAACGGAGAGGTTCCTCCAAAGTGGTTGCTTGATAAATATGCACTTGTTACAATTGGTAGGCATTGAAGGATTTGAGAAAAATTCTCCATCATTTTGTTCCTTTGTCGTACAAGAGCTTTCTCAAGCAACATGTTAATATAATCTTTTTCTCCCATGTTTTTCTTTTCTTCCACCATTGAGGGTTTCTTGGGCATTCAAGAGAAATTTTCCTTAAGAGATACAAGCTCGAGACCCAAATTTGTATACTCAGACCTTGTCGAGGACATGTACTAAAAAATGATCAAGAGAAACTTGCTTTGATACCACTTATCCGGATCTCAGGAGATGAGATCTCAATGGATTGAATTCTGAGAAAGGAGGATCTTAGACGTGCCAATATTTCATGAAAAGAAGCATGGACAAAAACATGTAAATGAAGTACTTGCGAGGTGAGGCTCAAAGAGGAGCCTCGCCTCTAAAACTAATCACCAGTAAATCACTCAGAGATAATTAATATCACAATGAACAATAGAAAATATGAGAGAAGCCAAAATTAGTAACTTGATCTTATGAGAAGGATTCCTAGGCCTTTATATAGCATTACAAAATGGTTCATTGGACAAAGTCAAAAAGAGCTCATTAACAGAGTATCTATTATTAGTATAATAGATCTAACTACCCAACTAACTAAGTAATGGAAAATAAAACCCAATACAATAATGTAAAGAGTTCATTAAATGAGTATTATTATAATAATATATCTAACTACCCAACTAACTAAGTAGTGTAAAATAAAACCCAATACAATAATGGAGAGGTGGGACTCTCTTTGACCCATATGGGCAACCTGTTATCCCAATTAATTAATGAAGAGGTGGGAATCTACATGGTCAATCTATTAGTTTTATATCTTTATGACCTTTTACATCCGAATTTAGACCATATAACCCCTAAAATTCAAATCATTCATGTGACACATTCTTCTATCCCATAGCCAACCTTCATCTTCCTTTCCTAGAAAACAATTTTCATTTCCAATTTCACTTAATACATATATGTTTCTTGAAGTTCTTGCAGTTGTTGCAATCAATTTTCCTGAAACTACTTTTCTTATCTCTCACTTCTATGAATTGAACGTGAGTTTATGACCTTGGTCACACATTTTACTTACACTTAGAATATTATGTTTCATATCTTCCACTAGTAGAACATTTTTTTCCTTGGTATTCTTGTTTCCAATTCTAACTGTGCCCTTTCCAATGATTCTAG
>JZKD02S1841933.1:226496-248300 GCA_000966675.3 Picea glauca | reverse complement strand
ATGGCCCTTATAAGGTGTTGAAAAATATTGGTACTATGGCATACAAATTGGAGTTGCCTGCATCTTCACAAGTACACCCAGTTTTCCATGTTTCATGCTTAAATAAGGTTATAGGTGACAAGATCCCAGTTCAAGCTATATTGCCAGAACTTGATGAGGAAGGAAAAATTATATTGGATCCTGAAGCCATCACTGACATAAGAATTTGGTAGTTGAGGAATATATCCATTTTAGAGTATCTCATTAAATGGAGGAAACTACCAGCTGAAGATTCCACTTGGGAAGATGAGTATTTTATACAAAACCATCAAAAGTTACTTAAGTGTTGCGGACAACACTTTCTCAAGGGGAGGGTCATGTTAAGCCCTAATATTGGCTCATTACCCTTTAAATGGGGCATATTACATTAGTAATTTTATTTTATTTATATTGTCTTTATTCCATTAGTTGTAATTATACGTCCTAGTCTTCTATATATACCAAGGAGACATTTTCATTTGGAATCATCTTCTACTTGAACATTTATGTGGGGTAAAATGAGGTTGCCCCCTTGAAGAGGCTTATTATCTGAAATTCTCTCTTTTTCAAGGCGTTGAGTACTTTTTCTGAGGTTTCTCTATGCTATATTGATATTTGGTTCCTAACACATACATCCTCATACATATCCTTTACCCAAGGCATCTATATCTCTCTAGTCATGTGCCATACAAGTGTGTGTAATCATGAACAAGTATAATAACCCTCAAATGAACTAGACATAAAAACCCTTTATTATATATAGCCTATCAATACATAAACCACTTTACAAATACAATCCCTCAACTATGTACCAAAAAAACCCTTAACCATATGCCAAGAAATACAGGATGTGCCTCAACACTAACAAGATGTATCAATGATAAATATTGATTATATCAGCATTGTATTTCTGTAGATATGACTTATATAGAAACTCCCATGTAGCCACTAATCTCTCTAGGGAAAATCCTCAAACCCCCATAACCATTTCTCATGTATAGAAAAAAATCCAACTACTTATAGAAATAAGACATACCTTTTGAACCAGTAGATAGATCTAATGTACCTGATCACTGTAGACCTTCCTGGGAGCTTTCTTTCAATCTCTAGAGCCCTGACATATTCATATTTTCAAGTTTCTAGGGATTTTATTTCATGTACATGCCCTAATATACTATTATCCCATGTACACATAGTCCCTACTGAACTACAACTCATG
The DNA here is from genome assembly GCA_000966675.3 of Picea glauca. Taxonomy (NCBI): domain Eukaryota; kingdom Viridiplantae; phylum Streptophyta; class Pinopsida; order Pinales; family Pinaceae; genus Picea; species Picea glauca. The sequence continues at coordinate 247,063 of JZKD02S1841933.1, read as the reverse complement.
TACACCTTAAAAACTAGGGTTTTTTCAATATTTTTTGTAATTCTAAAACATTCACCGTCAACCCTTCATGCTACCTCAGAATTGCACAAATTCATATATATCAATGAGTATCTGCAATAATCCTTACACAATAATAGATATTCAATGTGATGAATAGGTGCTAATAGGAGAGCCTTTATCTCTTATTTATACATCCATGTAGCTTCCTCAACGGGTTACCTTCTAACCAACTTAACCCAAATTCCTTATTTTAGGGTTGATCCACTTCTAACCACTTTTCCACTTCTAACCCACTTTGCTACAACTAGTAAATTCTCCACTTATAGTTGCAACTAATTTATTTTTAATTATTCTCTTATTGCAACAACTTAACCCATGATTAAATCCTAGTTTTACTCACTTGACTAGTCAACTTATTCTAGGCTTCTAGAATAATTTTGACTTATTTGACCTTCTATATAACTCATGAGGGTTCTTCAACTATACAAGGCCATCACTCTCTAACCGTGAGGAGTTATATGGCATTACACATATCACTGGAAATGGAATGACATGTACTATCCATCTAGAATAGTCTTACCTGCAAATATATTAAACTTCATACCATTATACATCAATCAAACTGGAGTCCATTAACCATATTGTTAGGGCTACTGGAATTTTCTACCGTACTTGCTTCAAGGGTTGACATCAATGATAACCAACCCAATTAATAAACACAACGAGGGGTAACTACTAATCGCATTGATTTTTTCGGTTAGATGAAAAACACCTCGAATATGTTTCCAAACATGTGTTGATGCCTTTAGTTTGTCCTTCAATCTAGGGATGATATATTTTGCTAAAGTGCAATTGGGTTCTCTAGAGTAAGAACAGTTCTTTCCAGAAAGTGCTGGTGAAATATGGATCACAATCATAAAAAATAGAATGAGGTATGCCATGGAGTTTGAAATTATTATCCATAAACATTTAATCCATTTTGGATGTTGTGAATGTGTCTTGAAGAGAACATAAATGAGCATATTTGGAAAGAAAATCCACTACTACCATGATGACTAATTTATTTATGGATTTAGGTAAACCAACAATGAACTCCATAGAAATATCTATCCAAATAGTAGGTGGGATCGGAAGAGGTTGGAGTGTGCCTAGAGCTTTGAAGGTCTCTCCCTTATTGTGTTAACATGAATCACATTCAACCACAAAGGTGTGAATGTCATGTTTCATGTCATACTAGAAAAAAATATATTTGACCCATTCATAGGTTTTGGTAAAACCAAAATTCCTAGTTGTAGGTGAGGCATGAAACTCACAGAGTACAATGGATTTAAGGTTCGACTGTTTTCTCAAATATAGGTGTCCTTTATAATGAAGATTTTCCTGGTGCCATGAGAACCAAGAAGAGGATTTTAGATCCTAAGGAAATGTTTGGATCAGTCTTGAAAGCTTGGGGTCTTGCAACCATTATTGGAGAACCTCTTGAAGCAAAGCTGCAACAATGAAAGAGAGGGAAAAAAGGAACCTGTCTTCTTCATATTTCCTAGAAAGGGCATCAACCACCACATTCTCTTTTCCTTTTTTTTAGACGATATCATAATCATATCCAAACAACTTTGTTACCCATTTTTTTTACTCTGGTGAAGAAATTATTTATTTCAGAAAATAATTGATGCTTTGATGGTAAAATTTTATTTGAAATCATTAACCCAAGAGATAAGGACGCTATAGATCCACAACATGAAAAATAACTAACATTTCCTTTTCATATGCGGATTGGACCAAATAAATCTCGGATAATTGCTTGTTGGTGAAGTACCAAAGGTCTATTGTCTTGCATGAGTATATCCCTAATGGATTTCCCCGAGGCATCGCACTCTAATACAAAGGTCATTGAAATCGAGGAGAGCCAGAACCAGACTAGTGCACATAGCCACTTTCAAGGCTTGGAAGGAATGGTTAGCTACTGGAGTCCAACTGAAAGAATTATTTTTAAAGAGCACTATGAGGGGAGATGCAAATTTTTCATAATTCTTAACAAACTTGTGATGATATCTCGTCAAACCTAGGAATCAATGCATACTTTTAAGAGTTTTTGGGCACGACCAATCTTACATAGCTTCAATTTTCTTTGAATCCACCCTAAGACCATACTTACTGACAATATGTCCCAAGTACTCAACTTCAAAGAATCCAAAATCACATTTAGACTACTTAAGATAAATTTTTTGGTGGGACAATAGATGGAGAACTTTATCCACATGGGAAATATGGGCTTGCCAAGTTTTTCTATAGATGAGAATATCATCAAAGAAAACCAAGAGAAAATAACGAAGGAAAGGAAAAAACACATGATTCATGAGACTTTGAAAATTAGAGGTAGCATTACAAAGGTCAAATGGCATAACCGAGAAATCATAATGACCCTCATGAGTTATGAATGAAGTCTTGGGAATGTCTTCTTCTTTCATACGAATCTGGTGGAAACTAGAGTGGAGTTCAAGTTTGGTAAAATACTGAGAACCATGTAATTCATCCAAAAGGTCATCAATGATAGGAATGGAAAAATTGTCTTTGATGGTAAGTTGGTTGAGAGCTCTAAAATCAGGACATGTGCAAAAAGTAACTTCTTTCTTGGGTCCCATGACTACAGGAGAATAATAGGGACTGGTATTGGGATGGATGGAACTGACATCTAGGAATTCTAAAACACTCTTCTCAATTTCATTCTTCTAGGAGAAGGGATGATGACAAGGGAAAACATTTGGAGGAAGACTTCCCAAAACTAGATGAATGGAATGATCATGGAGGTCAGGATGTACAAAGGGTGTCTCAACATCCTGAATGGAGCGAAGTTGGGAAATAATTTCAAAGTGACCCTTTATGAGGAGATTTTCCATTCAGTGGCCACTGAAGATCTCCAATGACCCTGTTGTGATGTCTTGGGACTAATGTTGTTGGCCCTATTATTGGGATTGCATGGTTAATTTATGGAAATACATGGTGATAGGGATGAGAGTCCGTAACCATTCTGCACCAAGTGCAATGTCACAACCTCCCATGTCAATAGAAAACATATTATATTTTAGGTGGTACTGACCAATCTAGAGGCACACATTTTCACAAACTCCACATTTCATGGAACCCCCATTGGTTATCATGATTTGAAAATTATTAACTAGAAAAATATAGCAATTGACTTCTTGTGGAATGTGGAAATTAATAAAATTATGGGTGCTTCCACTGTCAACTAGAATGATGACTTTCTTATTATTAACGTATCCAATTAACTTGAGGGTTGGGGGAGCACAAAAACCCATGAGTGCATTCAGAGAAATAAATGGTTCAATTTTTGGTGGATCAAAGGGTTGATTAAGATCATCTGGTGGGGGTATCTCAAGTATAGGAGAAACATATACCTCTACTTCAGAAACATGCCTCGACATAGCCATAAAAATTTTATGTTCCTTACACTTGTGCCCCCAAAAATACTTGTCATCACAATTATAAAAAAGACCCTTAAGTTGGTGTTCAACCACTTCTGCTCGAGTCAATTTCTAGATCTTGAGGGGACTCGCATGAGGGGTTGGAAGTGTGGGTTTAGGGTGAGGAATAAAAGGTGTCTTTTGGGTTTGGGATGATACGACTTGTTGTGCTTCCTTGGACCATTTTTTACCTTCCAACCAAGTATGGGGGTGATCCATGAGGACATGGGTATGTATTTCATCCTTGAGGCCACTGATAAAGCATTCCCTAAAAAAATCATATGTCATTCCCTCCGTTCTGAAAGCCAATTGATCAAAGGTAGCTATAAAATCTTCCACTAGGCCAATGTTTTTTAACCTGGTCAAATGACCTAAATAATGAGTGTCAGTGTCAAAGTGGTCATAGAGATCTGCAAAAAACTATTTCCAGGCCACATACCCTTAGTGTGTCTTTTTACACCATTTCCACCATTGCCAATGTTCAAGATCCAAATGGAGAATACCATAACGGAGTTTGGCCAACTCATCTATAATGCCATGCAAAGAGAAGTAATGTTCCATTTGGGTGAACCATCCCATGGGATTTGAGCCATAACAGTTTTTCACATACACTATAGGAAGGCGTAGGTCACATTGAAATTGACAGGAGTGGGAATTTCAGGAAGTCTCACATTCGAGGTGGAAAGGTTGTTCAGATGAGATATGGTCTCTAGGAAATTTCATTTTGGCGAAGAGATGAATAGTGAAGGATTCAAGCCTAGAAGGGAGGTCTTGTTTTAGATTTTCCATTTTGGAGTCTATGGTGGCGTGGATGTTGGAATTTATGGTGGTAATATTGGCATCAATTTTCTTCAATTCCTTCTGGGTCATGTAGAAATCAGATGACAAGGTATTGAGGTGTGATTCAAGGTCTTGGTTGCAGGTGTGGGCCATGGGGACAGAGGGGGGAATAGGAAAGGGGTGGGTGGTTCCACATAGAAAAGATATTATTATTGAAGGGTATCACGATGATCAAGGAGAAAATGGGAATCCAATGGGGTGGGTCCCAAAAAAGGGGGTTGTAAGGGGGTCGGGTCCACCAAGAAAAAAAGGTGAAAAATGATAGGTATTACTGAGATCAAAATGAAAATAGGAATCCAATGGGATAGTTCTCAAATAAGGGTGCGGGTAGGCCCCAAACATTTTTTTACTATTGCGGAGTTATACTCCTATCTGAATAATATTACAGTGTTGAAATTCTAAAATTCTTAACAGGAAAAAATGTGTAGTAAATTCACAACCAGAATGCATGAGGTAAGGTTGCATGACAATAGATCTTGTCTGTTATGTTTCCATCCCAACGGTTAGATTTTTTAGGGTTCCTATAGAAAAATCTTTTCCCTGTGCTATAAATCTATGATATACATGTGGGGCCGAACAATAGTATTGGGCCCAATATCATAGGGCACCAACTAAGGAGACTAGATCGTACCCTTAGCCATACAAGCCGATTACCTAGGTACTAGAGAGTATATTACTGAGTGTTGTTATTGGTGGAAATATAACAATCATGAGGCCAATTGGTTGATCCATGGAGGGTTTCAGGATACCTAGAAAAGTTTGTATATAGGTATTTTCTTATGCGCTACCACTCGAAGGGGTACCAATAGGGGCTACAAGGGTGTCCAACAATGTGAGCTTAATTACCTCTTGTATTTCCTCTTTGTATGCTTCCCCGACCGTGGATTTATGCGTTGAACTATAGATCTTTATAGTTTTAAGAAGTCGGAACATGTCTCTACCTTGATAAAATAACCCACAATTCCTACCAAGGAAAGTTCTATGATACCACTTGTTAGGTACCATATCTATTATAATAAAAAAATAAATAAATATTGCAGAGAATAACAGTGGAACATAACAATAAATGAAACCAGAACACCAAATTAATACATTTATTGATAGGAAACAATGTTCACTTTCCTCTTCAAGGTGGAAACCTCCAACAGATCAGTGCTCTATTACAATAATTCTCAAGACAAAACTTGTCATTCCCTCAACTCTTATTTATACTAATTATATATACCAAAAGAACCATCTACAGAAATATATTTATAGAAGTGGAAGCTTATATTAGGTCTTATTACATTTGACTTATTCTTCCTTATTACTCATCCTTTATTACATGGAAAATATATTATTCTACTTACATGAGGGGTTAGGGAGGTTAGGTCCACACGACCAGACTTACTCCAATTCTTTCCTTTATATATGTTTCCCCACTACTCTGCGGTGTATGATGGTTTTTTTTTTCACGTTCTTAGAGTAACATTAGAACAAATGGTTAATTACCAAAGGACCATTATTAATGATGATTTTTTTGAGACTATCTTCAATAAATTCAAATTAAATTCTCCTCAAGTGTTCTTTCAAAGAAAGAGCTGCAAGATTTATTATGTAAAAAGAGCTACTTTGGTATGATCAATAAAAAATACTATAGATAATTCGCCGACTCTAAAGCACTATTGCCAGAAGGAAAGAAATTTTTCTATGGGGATACTCTGAATACATTCGCACGAGAAGATCCAAAATATGAGTGGACTAGATCTTATAAACATTATTCTACATTGTCACCTAAAGAAAGAGATACTAATGATATTTGGATATATGGAATTTCTAAATTAAGGTGCATTCTGGATGTCTTTGATGCTACAAACCTACTTATATGGTGCATAGTTAATTTAGAGAAGAATCATTTAGTTGCAAGGACAATCTCCAATTTCTTTGGTGGCATCAACTTTCAGCAAAATGCTCAGGTTACCTTCAAGATGAATAAGACAAGGATTTCATGAAGCTAGAAATGGTGGTTGGGACTTATTTTCTCAATATCTTTAAGATCCTGCAACAATGCCAAAGGACATATCAGCAATACAAGTTAGTCAACTGAGAAAACCATATCAAGATATGGCATAGGTTCTTTCTAGGATTATTGGACAAGAGTCCATTGTTACAATTCCTCACCTGTTCATTTATATCTTATACTTTTCTATCCAAAAGAAAACAATTTTCAACTGGTCAAAAGCTATCTATTCTGAAATATCATTCTGATTATCAAATTTTAAGAGGGAAAATAAATTCTATGTATATGTATATTTGATCTTTGATATTGTATATTGTCATGTATTCCAATTATTGAGCTTAGAAAAGAAGGTCGAATGTAAAGTAGACCTTGTTCATACATGGTACCCTACTTTGTGGAAGAAGAAAGCAATGTACCATTTTTATGAAGTTTATGATTTGTTTGTTTCTTCTTTCAAAAAACTCATGTATGGAAATGGTACTTCAAGACTATCATGGGACACAACAAACTTTTTATATAGCAAGTGACGATTTGTGGTCACTTTATATGGAAGTTAATCCTTTCTGTAAGGAGGCCATTTGGCTTATGAAGCTTACCTCATAAGTAGGGCTGAATGACATAGCTATTATAGTTCAATGATATCGTATCAATGTCATTTTCCTAGATAACAACCCAATCTTTAATGAAAATACAAAGCATATGTATTTCTAGTAACATTTCATTAGGGACATGGTAGAGGATGGAAAGGTGATGCTAGATAAAGTTAGTACCTTGCAAAAATTTGTAGACGTATTGACAAAAGCAATGAGCACAGGTAAATTCAGGCATTGTTGTGAGTTTATGGGCCTTATGGGCTCTAGAAATTAGCTCGTAGTATGATGCATTATCCATTGTACCCTTGCAAGGTATATGAAAATTGGGAGAATGTTAGCATAGGTTTGTCATACACCTAGAAGTGTATAGTGGAGTATAGAATATTACACTACTGTAGTGGAGTTAATAATATTTCACTGTTGAGTAGAGGAGAGAATATTGCAATGTTGTAGTGGAGAAGAGAATATTACAATGTTGTAGTGGAGTAGATCAATGGCAGAGAGTAGTGGAAGGGAATAAACCATAAATGTTTAATGATTTTATTATGCCTATTTATTGAGCGCTAGAGCTGGAGGAAAACATAGAGTGTGATTCCTATCTTACCATTATGCTGCAAGAATTTCTCAAAAAATATGTTACTCTTGAACACTCTTGTTGAAAATACAAACACTAACTCTGTATTGTAACAATTTTTTATATTGAATAATATAGAGTGTGATTTAGAGTGTGGGATTTGTATCACAAGGAGTTTCTGGTAGAATAGTGTAATAAGTGTACTCTATGCTCTATGTTCTTTTAATAAATATAAACAATATTCTTCGTTCTCAAAACCACATTCATTAAATAGTTAGCAATAAGAACAATCTAAAAAAGTGTGGGTTTTTTTTGTCACGGAAGGCTTTTCTCGAGAAAATATTGTTCTTTATGGTTTGTTGTTTATTTATTTCTTGCAATTGTCATGATTTTAGTTTCTACACATTCTGTAATTGTTATGTTTTTAGTTGCTAAGTAATGTACCTATGTATTGTTGTTATGATTTTTATCATTGTTGAAGAAATCACATAAGTTTTTGTATGTTAAATTTCATCAAAACTTAAGTTGAAGTGTTTACTTACTATTAGAATCCCCTCAACTTGTTGTGGTGATATTTATTTAGTTTCTGAATTGTTGTAAGTGGAATCGAATGATTTAAATATTGCAAATTTCTCCTTTACTACAACAAGATATGTTCAACAAATAAATGGAAATACACAACACATATAGTTGATATTCATCAAGAGACACAACATAATTATTTTATTTCATTTCTAGCAAATGAGTGAACCATAATACAACAAACAAAATCACAAATGTTCTTTGCATGCTTCATATAATAGTTTCTAATTTTTGGAAGAGTAATGTTGTCCAGTAATTTCTTTAATGGCGATGTTGTGGTTGTAAAAGAAGTTGACCCACAAGGAGAAATCACCCCTTAATTTTCAGAACTCAGTTTGGAAGAAGCAAGTCGACCCCAACAAAAATATAACCTCCCAATGGAAAAAATATGGCATGTTAACAAGTAAAATAAGGTGCTCTTGATCAGGTAATTTCACTTGATCAAGTGTGAAAACACCTCTAGTTTTCTGGAGAGAGCATCTGCATATGCATTATTTTTCCCATTTATGTACTCAATGTCAAAATCATAGGCCTACAGTTTGTTGATCCATCTCTATTGTCTTTCATTCAGGTATTTCTACCCAAGAAAGTGCCACAAGATTTTGTGCTCTATCTTAATGTTGTCCCTCGACCAAGTTTTGAGGAAACATTGGTCATGTTTGACCATTTTTGGGACTTCGACAGGCTAGTCGAAGATGGATCTCCCAGGCAGAGCTGATATCGCGGTATCTCACCTATTTTGCGGGATTTTTGGGATTTTAGGGTTTATGTAATGGGTTAAGGGATGTCGGACCATGGGTTTACCCATGATTGGGCCTTTTTGTAAATGTATAAATAAGTAGCTAAGCGAGGTAAGTAGTAGAGTTCAAGTTGTTTTTGGCTTAGTACAAGAAGTATTAACTTTGTGCTAGAATGTGTTAAGACTTGCAAAGCTAAGTGAAATTCATTGTAAGAGGATTTGTGCATAGACTGTGTATGTGAGGCTCTGTGTTGATAAGGAGTTGGCTTGGTGCCTTGACCTGATTTTGGGGAGGAGGATTCGGTGTGCAATGTGTAGATCTCTTCTCCTATATGGAGTTAGGCTCTGTGGCTTTGTGCACAGGAGCAGAAGAATGTGAGAATATTGAAGACTAATAAAGAAGAAGAAGAAGATTGGTGGACATATCCCTAGACTGGGGTGAACCACATATATCCTATTTTTTTTGTGCTTTGTGCGATATTGTTGATGTTGTTTATGATGTTATCTGCTTAGTACATTGATATTTATGTATGATAGTTAGATCTATGAATTCTTAGTGATTTATTTATGTGGAATGAAGGCTAGATCTGAGTAAGGCTATGTGTTGAGCAACTAGAAGTATTTGATCTTTATTGTCACTACGTTGATCTGTATTTAGAGTTTAATCTGCAATGTGAATGAGGTGCAAGAACTAATGCATATTGTTGTTTAAAGTGCTCTATTAAGTGTTGTAATCATAGATCTGTGTCCCATCTTGGTTATAGACACCTGAGTCCCGTAACCCCCCCTTATCCTACCTCGAGTGAGAGTGCATATGCTTCGTAGGTGTTGCCGAAAGGGCTGGTATTTAGGGCTTTGTTGGTCCATCATTGAAGCATTGAACCTTGGGTCTGCCTATGTGCCAACAAATGGTTCTCTTGCCGGGACCTAAAACTGTGATTGTTGGGAACTGAAGGAAAGAAAAATCTATGTGGTTAGATCTTTTGTTGTAGTGCATAGTATTCTACTTAACTTACAAATCTCTATGCTAAGAAAGAAGCCTAATCTAGAGAAAAGAGATAAGATCTTAAAGCTTGTGCTCTAGTAAAGGTAAGATAAGTGGAAATTTTTTCTTCGAAAATATCAATCTAGGTCTCTTTGATAGGTTTTTTCCTAGTCTGAAAGCTAGGGAACAATTTGAAGAAAGAATTGATTTGAACAAATTTAATAGAAATAGAGAAAGATATGTTATTCCTATGCATAGAAAGAATTTTTGAACTAACAAGTGGATGCAAGAACTTAGAAAGAAGTTTTTGCAGGTCCAGCATTGTGATCCCAGTGCGTAGTACATGAGAGGCTGGGGATTGTTTAAAAGAAAGAGAGGATTGACACTGTGTTATAATTGCAGAAGACCGGGACATATTGCTAAGGAATTCCCTAGTACAGGTCCTATTTGTCTTTTTTCTAAATCTATTGGTCATTAGGTTGAGGATTTCCCAAGGATGATTGCTAAAGTTGAACAAATGAATATGAAGCAAGAGAATAAAAGCATGGTAGAAAATCATAAAGAGAAAGACTCAGAGAAAGCTCAGATTATGTTAGTAGAGATAAAATAAGTAATGGATGATCACAAAGATGTCAGTTTACCAGAGATCTTAAAAGAAAAACAATGCATAGAAAAACGAATATGAGACTTCGACATAGATTGTATCTTGGATGAGGAAACACAAGTGAACATTATGCCAGAAAGCACTTGGGAAAGTTTGGGAAAGCCTGCTATGATACCTTCATTGGGAAGGATAGGCTTGTTCAAAGGAAAGATGATAACCCTATGTGGAAGAGTTACTAATATACCTATGATTTCTCATGAAACATCGACTAAAGAGGAATTGGAAGTTATTAAGTTTGTTGAGAACATAGCCCCTTTTTCACTTTTTTTAGGAAAGACTTGGATTGAGAAGGATCGGATCAGAAGGAGAGCAAAGAAGGAAGCCATGGCACATAAAAATAAAGAATTAAGGGACTTCATAGCTAGAAAAATAGCATGACTAATACAATAACAATAGGAAAAGTCGAAGCAACAGAGGGAAATTGAATTAGATGTCAAGGATAAAAGAATGCAGGAAGGATTAAAGACTCTGTCCATGCAAGAAAGAAGTGTGTCCACCCAAAAAATAGTAAAAGAAGAGGTATTACCTTTGACCCCTTTGAAAGAACATCAACAACGCAAAGTCACTATGCTAAGAGAAGATAAAAATAAGAATGGAGAGATGAATCCAAAGACTCAGATCACAGGAAAGAAGGCAAGGAAGCTCAGTAAGAAGAAATCCAAGTGATAAAAACTCAAGAAGGTCCCAAAAAAGACTTTGTAGGAGGAAGATCTATAGAACTTGAACCTCGCAGGAATAGAAGAACCCCGTAGAATGGGACTTCGCCACAAAAAAGCTATATGACCATTGGAGGTGTCCCGGCCGTTAGAATGATGCTTCGGAATGGATAGAAACACAGTTATTGATGGAAATACTGTCATTGGACCATTGGTACTGCACCACAATGAATGGACTTACATTGACAAATGTATTCTTTCCCGTTGGAGGAATCCATTATGGCGTTGCTTATTTAACCCGTCGAACGCTGCGTCGGGACCACTTTTTACAATTTGTGATTATCCAAGCTAACATAGAATCAAGTGCATATCATGCTGTGATTTCTAGACCTCGCCATCCATTTGATTACCTCATTTGTCTATTCGCCTACCCAATATGATTAGTTACAAGTGTGAATGTCAGGCGAACCGAAAGCATTAGAGAAGTCTGTGGAGGAGATTCTCGTCAATCTCATGGCTGAGAAAGTCATGTCTATAGGAATACATGCATCATCGACTAGCGAATTGCAAACATCCCCCTTGACTGGAAATTAGTCTATCTACACCACTAAGAATCGAAGAAACCACCATGACGATCTGGCTAACGCAAAGCAGATCTCGTCGTTCTTGTAAGAGTACATAATGCCTTTGGTTGGCACAGTGAACCACGATAGTATCCCACGTGACTTTGAATACACGTTGATCACTGTGTACATCCTGAAGGGGATACACATAGTTGGACCCCAATTAGGACAAATCCCTGCTCTAAAGAACAATGACTTCAACCTCGGTGACTGCAAGAACTTTGCAATGCTCACACTGCACAAATACCTAATAAAGACTGTTATCATTGAAATTTCATCTACAAATGGTTACAAGAATCTAACATCTTCAAACAGCTATTAGTTCACCCATGGACCAAAAAAAGACCAAAACATGCATTTCCAAAAGGTCCAAAACTATAAAACCAATTATAAAATCATCATGCGCTAAAGATATACAAGAATTGTGCGCACGTGCGCTAGTCGAAAATGCTAGAAAAGCGTGCATGCACCTGATGCATGACTGTGAATGCTAAAAGTCGTGCACACCTTAGAACGACACATTTGTGATTTTGGTTGGCCCTCCACCCACTTATGGTTCATCTTCCAAGTCAATTTGACACCCAAATCTCGGATGAATCTGACTGGGGGGCTAGTCAAAGACCTAAGGGTGCCCTCAAGAGCCCCTTGTTCCCACTAAAAGTTGGTTCAATAATACCTCAAAGTTATGCTATAAAAAGAGGCCATGGGTGCACTACATTTTCAATGAATTCATTTGTATTGTTATGCTGCCTATATTCTCTTGGAGGATCCTCTTTCCTTCCAAGAGCATACAAGTATCATTTCATTGGAGCTATCCACATCACCTCTTGAGTGAATGAGCTTTGGATTGTTTCATCATTTCTTTCAAGTTTTCTAGTTGTAAGAAGAGCTCAATCTTGGGAGTTCAAGAGCCCTCCCTTGGAGGAAGAGGAGACCCAAAGTCTCCCTTTCTCTTTGGTTTTTTATTTTCACTAATACAATCCTTTCCATTGGTGACATGAGTTTGCATTGGCGCTCACAGTGCCTCTGTCTACTCTAGGACTCACACACCTATGCAGAAAAACACATATTGTAAGTTTTTTATGAATTATGGAGGGTGCATTGCCTTCTTAAAATTGATTCCATGCACATTGTAATCTGCACCACACTTACATTCCCTCTCCATATAAAGGGATTATTCAAAACATAGGCACTTAGGCGGTTAAAACCATTATTTCCTCTTTTGCTTTCATTTTTCCACATGAATGGATTGCTTTGACTAAAAGTATAATTTGGAATCATTTTTTCACATATAAAACTTGCATTGAGAATAGAAATTGGATATCAATCGTTGAGTGTGCTCTTCTCTTGTGCTCCAAAGCGATCTTGAGAATCAGAAAGAGGTTGAAGGAAAATTTCATCTCCCTTAAAAAGACAAAATCTTTAGGAGAGGAAAAAAGTCCCCTCGAGACTCCTCTTAGTTTATTTCAAACACATCTTAATATTGTAAGGGCCCATACATGCCCACATGTTACAAAAATAGGATAGTGTTGAAATTTACTTTCTTAGATTAAATCACTAGGGAAGTTTAAAGGTTTTGTAACGAGCCCACACATGCCCACATATGCACAATCTAGGATAGTTTCAAAGATTTCTTAGATTAAATCACAATAGGAAGTTAAAGGAATAGTAAGGACCCACATGTCTACATGCTAGGTTGTACGAATGCCACATAGTAACTTAGGTAATCAAGACTTGTAAGGACCAAGCGTAGTCCACATGTAGCAAGGTGACACCTAAATTATTAAAACAACAGTACACTTTCACTTGTTCACACACAAAGTTCACCAATCAATCACATAGTCTTATCTATAAATCATGGAGGTTGAAGCAATTTTCCTCCAACAGGATTCTGAAATGCCCCACCCTTTTCTTGACGAGACTATCAACTCCCTCTGAATTTCAACGAGGTTGGTTTGCATCCCCAATCTCTCAGACAACCACACCTAAAATATTTCTAAAAATGCACTAAATTTTCCTCCACAGGAAGTACCAAAAGAAATTTTTTAGTCTAGGTAGGATCTCAGGGATAGGACTCCAAATAACTCCCCGTTATTTGGTCCTCACATCGTCAAAAAAGTAGAAGTTGACAAATAGGGAACTTTCAAATCCTCCAAGTCAAGTGTTCCTACACTGTAAGGAAAGGAGATACCCGTGAAGGGTTGAAGGTCGAGGTCCAGTTGTTCTGTGTGTCCCCCCTTGAGGCACCCACCTCTTGGATGGGATTCAGCCCATGACCCATTTCTGAGGCTGAAAATCTAGATTTTGCACTTTGACCGAGGTACCTAGTGACCAAATTTTAGGACAATTACCTAGGTGGCCATTGTGGGCTGCAATTGCACCTTGTTCAGATTTTGTGTGGCTATTGGGAAATATCACTAGATCTTTTGGGATATGCCCCCTCTACCCCTCATTATAACTGATTTCTTCATCCTTCACTAGTTTCTCTTCTGGTGGCTTCAGACCCCACTATTGAGTGTTATTGGAAGGTTCAGTGCTATTTTTGAGAGGAAGGACATTACGTCTTTCAGGAAACAAGCATTTGTTTTATTTGTTATCCCATGCGAAGAAAATCCACCTATCTACATATATTTTTCTTTATCAAATTTATTGATGTATGATGCCCTTTTGATTACACTTGATTATGAAATATATTTTAAAAGTTTCAAAAAATTACAGCAAAATCTCTTATTCATTTATTGCTCTCATCACCATTTGCACACATCCACCTAGCTAGTCGGACATCATAGAGGACCCACAGAAACCCCATCGTTCTAGATGCCTTCTTAATCTCCCTCCTATTCTAGGGGGAGTTCCTAGTCTTTCCAACTCATCGGCTCCACCTTCTCACAACCTCGTGAGTGCCACTGTCTTGGGATCAGCTTTGCTTGGTTCCACTTTATTTGGGTCCACTTTTCAAGGTCAACCACCCACTCACTCTCCTTCACATGGAAGTGGGGGGCCAACTTCCCATCAAGGGGGAAGTACAAACCCACCTAGTCCCCCTCTAGGGTTAGGTACCCAAAACACTAACACTATGGCTGCAACTAATCCTCTACCACCACCTCATATGCCATATTTGGCTTCCCTCAACATACTAGATCTGACCAAACTCACCAATGATCTTATATTGCACAACCCTACATGGCCTGCAATGCCTACCAAACTACCTTCAGACATCCCCAAGTTTGAAGAAAAAGCGGGAGACGATCTCGCCAACCATATCATGACCTTTAAATTATGGTGCTCTTCAAACAACATCATGGACGTTTCCGTCCGATTGAGGTTATTTCAACGCACACTCACTAGCCCATCCACCAAGTCATATGTAGAAGAAAAATATGGGTCCCCTGTGACCTTTGAATACTTGGCCAAAGCATTTTTTACCTTCTTTCAACTACCAATTCATCATGACAATGGCCTCGACCTACTCTTAGAGTTTAAACAAACCTCCTCCATGTACATCGCTGACCATTGTTGGCCCTTGACCATGTTTTGAAGAACACTTGGTCATATTTGACCACTTTTGGGACTACGACAACTTGCCAAGGAAGGAGCACAATGCGAAGAAGAAATAAGGAAGCAAGACCTATTTTTGGGTCCATTTTAGGGTTTTGGGTTGATGTAATGGGAAAGGGATGTCAGCTCATGGGTTTACCCACATTTAGGCCCATTTTGTAATGTATAAATAAGCAATGTAAATAGAGGAGAATAGTAGTAATAGTAATGTAGTACATCAATGTGATGTATAACTGAAAGCTTAGTGCTAGTAACTAGATCTATGTGATCGGATGTATCTTAGAGTGCTCTGTGCATGAGATCAGAAAGATACGTGCAAGTTGTTGTAGTCCTATGTTGAAGAGAAAAAAAGAAGGATCTAGCGAGATGTGAAAATCTTTTGTCCTATGCGAAGTAAGGGTCATTGAAGCTCTGTGTTGTAACTGCTTGACCAAGATAATATAAATAAGACTTTGTGGATGTATCCCCAGGGTGGGGGTGAACCATGGTAACTGTGTGTATAGTGCTTTGTGCTTTGCTCTAATGTGTGTATCTCTTTCTTAGCTAAGTGCTTGATATGATTAAGTAGATTTAGTTATGCTCTGTGTTGATGATATATGAATGAACATTAGATCTGACATATAATATTCTTAGTGCTTGATCTATTGAATCTAACTATATTTTTGTGTCTAAGTGCTAAATCATCCTTTGTAAAAGTATTCACTGCGATGTTTTGTGCTTTCGACGAAGTGTATTAATGAATCTATGTTAAGGAGTAAATGATGCTAAGTGCGTTGTAAGCAATATAATCACATATCTATGTCCCAACTAAGATTGCAGACATCTAAGTCCTACAACCACCCCTAACTCTACCTCAGGTGAGACTACATCTTCTTCGTAGGTGTTGCCAAAAGGGCCAGTAGTTAGGGTTTTGTTGGTTCTCTCTTGAGCGTTGAACCCTGGGTCTACCCCTGTGCCAAAAAATGGTTCTATTGTCGGGACCTAAAACTGTGATTGCTAGGAAATGAAGAAGAAAAATCTTTGTGAAAAATAATCTCTGTGCATAGATCTGTTTCCCTAGTGCGCAGTGTTTTGTTTGACCTGTGAATATTTGTGCCAAGAAAAAGACGTCATATCTGAAGGGAAAAGGTCATATCTGCAAGAAAAGAAGTCATATCTACAAAGAAAAAGGTTAGATCTAGAGAAAAGAGGTAAGATATGTAAGCTCTGTGCTCTGATAACGGTAAGAATAGTCAAAAGTTTCTAGATTTGAAATCTTTTTTCTCTGTAGAAGTAACATAAGTGAAATTTTTTGTTTCTAAAGCATGGATCTAGGTATGTTTGATAGATTTTGTCCTAGCTTCAAAACTAGGGCATTAATAGGTGAAATAAAGTTTGATATGAATAGATCTGATAAGTATACTGATAGATATGTTATACCTATTCATCGAAAGAATGTCTGGACTAACAAGTGGATGCAAGATCCTAGAAAGAGTTCTTTGTAGGCAAGTCACCATGATCCTGGTGTGCTGTACAGAAGGAGTTGGAGAAAATCTAAATGAAAGAGATGATTAACCCTCTGTTATAGTTGCAGAAGACAGGGACATCTTGCTAAGGAATTCCCTAGGAGAAGACCTAGTTGCCTCTGTTGTAAGGCTATGGACCATGAAGTCTTGGATTGCCCTAGAATGATTGCTAGGCTTGACAAGCTTAATAGGAAGCAAGCAAACCTTGAAGGAGATCAAGAGACAAACATTATATTAGAAACCCAAAAAGAATCAGAAATGATATTGTTACATATGAAAGATACCTTGAATAACCATCGACATGTTAGGCTATCAGATATCTTCAAAGAAAAGGAGAAAATAGAAGCAAGATTAGGGGACTTTGACATTTACTGTACTCTTGATGAAGAAATACAAGTGAACATTATGCCAAAAAGAATTTGGGAAGATATAGAAAAGCCTAACATGATCCTTTCCCTAAGAGGAACAAGTTTCTTCAGAGGAAAGCTAGTAAATCTATGTGGAAGGCTCACCCGGATACCAATGAATGTCAATGGAACTTCGACAGAGGAAGACTTTGAAATCATTAAATTTGTTTAACAAAACAGCCCGTTTACCATGCTCATAGGAAAACCTTGGATTGATAGAGAACAAGCCAGATGAAAAGAAGAAGAAAAAGTTTTGGAATAGAAGAAGCAAGAGTTAAAAGACTTTATGACTAGAAGGATCATGCACTTAATTGAATAATAGAAGAGTATATCACATATATTTAATATTACCAACTTTGATGTCGAAGCTAAGAGAACACTTGAGGATCTGCAGAAGATCGAGTTACCTATTTTTGATACAGAAGAAGTATTATCAAGGAACCCTAGGAAAGAATTTCAATAGCGCGAAGTAACTAAGACCACAGAAGATAAAAATCAGAATGGTAAAAGCATTACTGAGACGATGCTCATGAGGAATAAGGATAGGAAGTTAAGAAAGAAAAGGGATAATACTGTAAGGATACAAGAGGTTCTAGAGGACACATCGCAGTAACAAGAATTGTAGAATTGGAGCTTCGCCTAGATATCAGAACTATGACATAGAGTACTTCGCCATGACAAAGAAATATAGCCATTGCAACCGATATACCCATTCGACCGCCACTCTGAACGGATCGAAAAGCAGTTATGGGTTACCACTAGACCGTTGGACAACACCAGAATGGATAGAACGGAGTTAATGAAGGCCCGATGTACATTGCAAGAAGACCATTGCTGAGATTTCCTACTTAACCCAGCACATCACGCACTAAGAATACTTTTTGCTAACTGAGAATGTGAGTGCGAGCCCTAAGATTTACTTACTTTGAGATCATTGCCTTACTATTCACTATAGTCTTTGAATTCCTTTTTTACCTGAGCCAACTGACTCAAGTTTATATGTCGGACGAGCTCAACACTGCTGAGAAAATTGTTGAAGAAGTTCTAATTGATTTAATGACTGAGAGAGTCATGTCAAAATGTAGAATGTCTACAGGTGTATAGTCATCATCCTTGGGTGCACTGCTAGCTTCCCCATCCATTGCTCGAGCAGGACCATCCCGACCACCTTCAAAAAGATGATCTAAGCTCGAAAATGACTTCACCATTGTGAAGATGATCACAAGCATCTTGCCTAAATATATCCCACCATTAAGTGGAACAGTGAATCGTGACACTGTGCCCAGAGACTTCGACTATGCCGTAGTCACGACGTGCCTCCCGAAAGGGGTGCATGCAGTTCATGCTGACTAGGAGAAGCTCATCGTGCTAAAATTTAGTGATTTTAACCTTGTAGATCACAAGGTTTATAGTATGCTCGCCCCCCACAAGTACTTGACTATTACAAAAGGAAAGAAACCCAATATTATACCGCAGCAATGGACCCATTACCTTGCGCAGTCAACCCTCCTCAATGTGATGAAGATTCCACATTTCGGGAGGCATTAGGAAGTAAATGCATGTGTTAGATTGTTGTTGTCTTACTACCATGGAGGATACCTATGGTTGGACCGCCGCATTACTGTGGATCTGATTCTGATCAATCCAATCATTGGGCTAAGCATGCAGGGCCCTAACCCGTAGGAATTTTACCCTGGAAAGACCACATACCGCACTCTTGCCCAATGAATAAAAGACACATATGGTGATCTGGAGAAAGGAAGACAAGGTTACAAGGTATAATCCATTGAGAATACATCAGTGCGCTTTGGATTCCAGCTAATCGCAGGAAAGTTAGTCTGAAAAGACAGACCTACACAGGTGACCGGATTTGTAGTTGACCTTACAGGGAAGTGCGCAGAGGGACTACAAATGAACTAGGAAAAATACCTTATAAATAAGCTAGAGCTTGACTGTAGACAAGTGCAAGACCAAGGGTATGAGTTCCAATTTAGCTGGTTGCTCATACTCATGGCTTTCATTGCATGGTAACTACCCGAGGGAGCCACATTTCCAAAGATCGAACCCTTTGAACCATTGGCCATGAAGTTCTTTACGCTGTGATACTCCAGAGACATGAACAAACATTGGTAGTCCAATGCCATCTTCCATGCTTACTACACTCAGTTGACTAATTCCATTCAGTCTACACCACGCATTACACCCAACACACTTTATAGGTTTATACCTTTAATGAAACTCAGCGCAAATCATCACTTCACCTACATCACAGTGTGCACATATGAGCACAAACAACAACTCCAATCATATTACAAGCTGACAAAAGATGACTTGGAGGAGATTACCAAGGAATGGTCGGCAAAGCTCCTTGTTGCAGCAAACCCCGCAGAGATGTCCGACGTAGATAGCCCTGAAGATATGTCAGATACACCAGGACCGGGCAAGACTAAGAAGGATGTGGAAGTCCAAGATATCCACAGCACATCCATGAAGACTGCTTCGCTCTCACCTACAAAGGGAGGTGATGATAAAGAACTATGGGGCACAGAGGTTGAACAAAGCAAAGGCGAGGTTACTCCACCTAGGGATGAGGAATATCCATCCAAGAAAAGGAATATTATCCCACCAAATCCCTCATCCAGAAAGAAAACTAAGGCCTCCCAGACCACGCTTAAAACTACCCTTACCCCGGATGATTTTGACTTCTTAATTGCTGCACTAAATGATGCTTCAATAGATCTCATGGAAAAGAAAGAAACAAAGTAGGAGGAGTTATTCTATCAGATCATGGGTGAATTCAAAGAAGTGCAGCAGGCACTCCAGTCCAGCCAAGCAGTTTCTACGATGCCATTAACAATGGAAATATCAGGAACAGGCGTTGAGCCCACATAGTTATGCCAGATTGCAGAGAAAGTCGAAGCTCACCTTCGACGAGCTCAAGAAGACATAGCACAATCCACCCAGGCTTTTGCGCAAGAACAGAGTGCACATGGAGAACAATAGAGGAAGGCAGAACAGGAGCAGATTGCCTTACAAGTGAAGTGGGAGGAGGAAAAATCCTAGTTACAGAAGAGAAAGGACCAATTGCTAGCAGAGAAACTTAAAGTACAGGAAAGAGTTCAAAAAGCACTACAGTCTATGAAAATCATAGAAGTGAATATGGAAGGTCGTCTCCCATAGTAGGTGACCCAACTGGAAGAAGTAATCAAGCAAATTCAACAACACATCACAAATTTGGATCTCCGCATGTTCAAGGATAAATTCGTGAGTGCGGACACAGACCAATCTCCACAGATCCACCCGGATCTGGAACAAACCGTGACAGAATACTACTCTTTCCCTAGTTCTAAAGTGTTGAAT
>JZKD02S1841933.1:210847-226486 GCA_000966675.3 Picea glauca | reverse complement strand
GAGTTCTCATCCAAATAGGGGATGATGATCGTGAGCATGTAATTTACTACATTAGTAAAAACCTTTCAGGGAAACCCTTGAAATACAATCACGAAGAGAAACTAGCCCTTGCAGTTTTCCTTGCAATCCAGAAACTACGCCATTACATTCTGCTTCGCACTACCAAATTCATAGCAAATTCCAACCCCATGCAATACTTGCTCAGTCATCAAAAAATTAACGGTAAAGTTTCATGATGGATCGTCATCCTTCAAGAGTAAGACCTCAAATTTTCAACACCCAAGAGAAACAAATCCCTCATCCTCTCCGAACTCATCACGACTTTTCCCTCCAATACTATCAGGACCCCATCACCTACACCATTCCATTCCCTGGGCCACTTTCCATCCTCAGCCCCCATGGGGCATTTTTCTCATCTAATGCTCAGGTACACATGCTTACATTCACATATTATTGAATAGCCGTTATATGATCTTTCTCTTCAGATATTGTTCATGTCAGGTATTCGGTTTTCATGTGTGTAGGTACTTGATCATTACACATTAGCAGTATCCTTCCAGGTATATTATTGACACTGGCATGTAGTCATTCCCTTTAATCTTGGCCTCTAAGATCCCTATATCTAGCTCTGCAATATAGTCACCTCCAATGCATTTTGGTACTGTCACCTGGTAGCACTCTCCCCCACATGAGTTGTCCCATTCATAGTCTCCCTTGGCACTTTGACACTCATGCTTTTTTCACCCTTTAGGGATGGGAGTCCCAATAGTCTTATGCATCATCAAGAACCAGCCACATACCCCGTCTCCTCATTTTTCTAGCCTACCCAATGGAATCCCAAGTTACTTCATCATGGTTCTAGTTTTGACTACACCTCTACAGTATCATTAACCATCCATTTCATCCACCGTCAGTTTTCCCATCTACAGATTGTCCTCCATACATTTCCCTAATACAGAAACCTGCCTATGGGGCCCCAACACTCCACTTGTTTTCCATACAATTTGCACCATCCTCGGGCCAAGCCATCTTACATTGGGGCACCCGTTTCTGTATCTGTACTATTACCCCAACTTTTTTTTATTCTTTTGGTAATTATACAAACCTTTTTTCCTGCATTTACATAGCTTTATGTTATTGCCTTTAGCAACCTTCCTTTTCTGGCACAGCAACCCATGTCGCCCTTGGTTGGGGAATTTTTTTACCTCCTACCCTTCCTTACATTATCCATAAACCTTGAGTACCTTACAACTCCATAAACCTTTTTGATCTTTTTGTTTGTCTATTTTGTCATGCCTCTGGCAAAATTTACCCTCGTCTAGTCATCCCCCTGACGTTAGATTCAGCTTCACGGTTGCTTCCACTTTCCATCTCTCCCCAACCAAGGGTAGTCTTGAGTCCCACCACTCCTAGACTTTGTCCATGTTACTCACCAGTTCTTGATTTTATCCAGTGGATTTCATGAAGCCCACCGCTTCTAGAAGTCGCGTCTCCCTTTTTGTTGACATCATCATGGTTTCTAGATGGGAGACAGTATCTTGACTCTCATTACTTTTACAATGAGGAGTCTCAAGCGACATAGAGAGAACCATAATTTCTCTTTACTATAATTGACCCCCACCACATTTGACTTCAACACATTCTCATGTTGCGGTGGGTCTTACTTTGTGACTATTGCAGTTTTTCTTATATTTGCTGAAGACCACTGAAAATTGTTAGGCCATCAATGCCTGCGAATCCTCGACACTTTTCACAGGTGTCATCGCCTCTTTTTAGAGTTTATTCACCATCAGAATTTTCCTCTGTTATTATCAACACACCCCTGAGGACGCTGCAGTCATCTACACCCACACAACTTCAATTTCTTCATTACACATTTTTGAGTTACATGACAAGAGCACAGGGCATGCCCACCTCATTTGTACACAATTTATTTTTACACCTTGCGAAAGGTTGGTTCCTATAGGTTCCCCTCTCCCTCCTATGAGTAGATTTTGATACTCTTATTATCGCTCTTTATTACAATGGCACTCTTAGTAGAAGAAACATTGATGAATTTCAGTTATACGTATGCTTCTAACCTCATCCATCAGGGGGCATCTGTTATCACTGAAATTTCGTCTGCAAATTGTTACAGGAATCCAACATCTTCAAACAGCTATTAGTTCACCCATGGACCAAAAAAGACCAAAACATGCATTTCCAAAAGGTCCAAAACTATACAACCAATTATAAAATCAGGATGTGCTAAAGATATACAATAATTGCGTGCACGTGTGCCAGTCGAAAATGCCAGAAACGCACGCATCCGCCTGTTGCGCGACTATGGATGCTAAAATCCATGCACACCTCAGAATGACACATTTATGATTTTGGTCAGCCCTTCACCCACTTTTGGTTCAACTTCCAAGTTTATTTGACACCCAAATCTCAGTGGAATCTGATTGGGGGGTTGGTCAAAGACCTAAGGGTGCCCTAAAGAGCCCCTTGTTCACACTAAAATCTAGTTGAATAATACCTCAAAGTTATGCTATAAAAAGAGGCCATGGGTGCACTACATTTTCAAGGAATTCATTTGTATTTTTATGTTGCCTATATTCTCTTGGAGGATCCTCTTTCGTTTCCAAGAGCATACAAGCATCATTTCATTGGAGCTATTCACATCACCTCTTGAGTGAATGAGCTTGGTATTTTTTCAACATTTCTTACAAGTTTGCTAGTTGAAAGAAGAGCTCAATCTTTGGGATTCAAGAGCCCTCTCTTAGAGGAAGATGAGACCCAAAGTCTCCCTTTCTCTTTGGTGTTTTCTTTTCACTAATAAAATCCTTTCCATTGGTTACATGAGTCTTGTTTATTTCTTGTTCTAATGTCCTTATGCACTCTAGTTTATTCTCTTTTATTGTTCCTAGCTGAGTCTTTTGTTTATATCACATGCTTGATGTTTCTCACTCTTGCATTCACCGCTATCTTACCTAGATAACCCAACTGGGATTGTAAGCACCTCTATTTTTCTCATTCAGGTGAACAAATAGGTGCAACAAAGATAACTGGGAAGAAGCCTCGAATAGTCTCCCAATCGTGGATTAAGGAGCTCGCGTGATCAATGATCTTGAACGTGATGAAGATCCCTCACATTTTCCAACATCAGGAGGTTAACGCCTACATTAAACTCCTCTTGTCGTGCTACCATGGAAGATATATGTGGCTAGACAAGGGCGTCACTATGGATCCAACATTGATCCACTTGATCACAGGACTGAGCATGAAGGGGTCGGGCCCTCAATAGTTATACCCAGGGAAGACGTCAAATCACTCCCTGACACAACACATCAAGGAGGACTATGGCAATGTAGAGAAGGGGAAGCGAGGCTACAAGGTAGCCTCCACCCAAGATGGCATAGTGTGCCTTTCTTTCCAACTGATAGATAGCAAGAGAATACTAAAGAACTGTCCAACACAAGTCACAACGTTCATAGTTGACCTCACAAGGAAGGGTGTAGAAGGAATACAGATGAACTGGGAGAGCTACCTCATCAATGAGCTTGAGAAAGACTGTAGTGAAGCATAGGATCAGGGATATGAATTCGATTTCAGTTGGTTACTGGTACTAATTGCATTTTTTTCTTGGCAGATGCCAGAAGGAGTGAAATTTCCCAAAGTTGTTCCATCTGAGCCATTGGTCACAAGGTTCTCCACCTTGTGGTATAAAAATGACATGTTGAAGAAGTGGTAGTCGAACATTGTCTTCCATGCCTACTACCAGCATCTGAAGCATTCCATATAATCGTTCCCTCGCATGACACCAAATACACTCCATAAGTACAGACTGTTCATGAAGTTCCATGTAGACCAACACTTCATCTATATCACTGCACGTAGGGATGAGAGCAAGGAGAAGATGCAATCACACTATAAAATGACTGACAAAGACATGGAGGATATTACCAAAGAATGGAAAAAAGAGTTCCTTGTACCGATGGAAGATGCAGAACTCTCCGACCCTAACATCATAGGAAGCCCCTTGGTCACCCGGGTCAGGCATGCCAAAAAAAGCAGCGCGAAGAAGAAAAAGAAAAATGAATAAGTCCAATAAACTAATGAGGAGGACAATGCCTCGAAAGAAAGTAGGCTTTATTCACTCGTAGGAGGAGAAGGCGATGAAGTGAACCAAGAAGAAGGAGGGGAAGATGGAGAAAATAAAGACAAAGGTGAAGCTACACTGCTGAAGGATCCCTTTACAACAACAAAAACATCGTAGAAGAGGAAGGTTTCCCCAGAGAAACCTTCATCAAGAAACAAGGCCTGCACCAATAATCCCCAGTCGAAGAATGTACTCATAGTGGATGATGTTGATCTCATTATCTCAGTCATGGAGGATTCTTCAGAAGATATCTTGCAGTGACACAAAGAAAAGCAAGAGACTCTATCTGAAAGAATTGAGAAGGAGTTGAAGGATATACAACAAGCCATCTATTCAAGTCATGCAGTACCTACTGCGCCTTCTTCACCGAAGATTGCATAAATGAGGGATGAGCCCGCCTAGTTACAAAGATCAGTAGATGCAATAGAGGCTTGACTTCAGTGAGCCTAAGAAGAGAAGGAGCAAGCTACAAAATCCTTGAAGAAAGAAAATGAAGAGGTCTTAGAGAAACTTTGAGCTTCACAGATGGAGAAAGATGAAATTTGGGAAATGTTTGAGGAGGACAAAGCAATGATGCAAAAATAAAAATACCTATTGCTCGTAGAGAAAAAAACGGTCAAAGAGGAAATAAATAAAGAAATTCTCTCTGTGTTGAGCTTGGTACAAGAGGAAGAAGAATCAACTGAGAGTCAAGTGGGGAAGCTTTCCGAGGCCATTCAGCAGCTTCAAGCAATAGTAATGGAGTTAGAGCTCCAAGCAGTGCTTAGCACTCTACAAGAAGTGCGCAATCAGAGGGAAGAAGATGCCAAGAATGTACTAGAAAGAATCAGCTCACTTGCCTCAGAGTGTAAGAAATTAAGTGCTCGTAGTGTATAGACCTACAAACTTCTTGTAGAGGAACCGAAGCCTAGGAAAATGGAAGCACAACTATAGGAGGAAAAGCAATAGACATCCACCGTGAAGGCATAGATGAAGCTTCTTACTGCAGTTGAGAAAATGAAGAGATCGTAGGAGAAACACACAGTCCAATAGCATGTTACTACCATCCAGAGAAGATTCATGGAAGTTACACAGGGACTACAACCAGTGCACGACAAAGCCTGCATGTTTTTTGAAGAGATTGAAAGACAAGGCTCACAACGAGAACAAGTGGTTACGATAGTGGAAGAGTGCCTGGAAGGGCCTGTTACATAGCAACTGATTTAAGAGTTCACTGAGAAGGAGGCTCTAGTGAAGAAACAAGTTGAGACCACTCGAGCTAAGCTCGAAGCCTTCAAAGCAGTGTTTCCTAGATCTGAGTGATTCAGGATGAATCACAGGTGAGTGTTGGAGGCGTGTTGGCCCTTGACCAAGTTTTGAGGAAACATTGGTCATGTTTGACCATTTTTAATACTTCAACAAGCTGGTCGAAGATGGAGCACCCAAGTAGAGTTGAGATCGCTGGATCTCACCTATTTTGTGGGATTTGGGGATTTTAGGGTTTATGTAATGGGTTAAGGGATGTGAGCCCATGGGTTTACCCATGATTAGGTATTTTTTTAAATTTATAAATAAGTAGCTAAGCGATGTAAGTAGTAGAGTTAAAGTTGTTTTTGTCTTAGTGAAAGAAGTATTAGCTTTGTGCTAGAATGTGTTAAGACTTCCAGAGATAAGTGCAAGTGATTGTAAGAGGCTTTGTGCACAGAATGTGTATGTGAGGCTATGTGTTGATAAGGAGTTGGATTGGTGCCTTGACTTGATTTTGGGGAGGAGGATCTGGTGCGCAGTGCGCAGATCTCCTATCCTCTGTGGAGTTAGGCTCTATGGCTTTGTGCACAGAAGCAGAAGAATGTAAGAAGATTGAAGACTAATAAAGAAGAAGAAGAAGATTGGTGGACTTATCCCCACACTGGGGTGAACCACATATATCCTGTGTTTGTTGTGCTTTGTGCGATATTGTTGATGTTATTTATGATGTTATCTGCTTAGTGCATTGATATTTATGTATGATAGTTAGATCTATGGATGCTTAGTACTTTATTGATGTGAAATGAATGTTATATCTGAGTAAGGTTATGTGTTGAGAAACTGGAAGTATTTGATCTTTACTATCAGTACGCTAATCTGTATTCAGGGTTTAGTCTGCAATGTGAATGAGGTGCAAGAACTAATGCATACTATTGTTACATCTTGTGTCACATCTTGGTTACAGACACCTGAGTCCTATAACCCCCCCTTATCCTACCTTGGGTGAGACTTCATCTGCTTCATAGGTGTTGCCAAAAGGGCTGATAGTTAGGGTTTTGTTCGTGCGTTGTTGAAGCGTTGAACCCTGGGTCTACCCATGCACCAACACTTAAGGAATAGGGGCAGACCCAGGGTTCAACGCTTCAACAATGCACCAACAAAACCTTAACTACTGGCCCTTTAGACAACACCTACGAAGCAGATGAAGTCTCACCTGAGGTAGAGGTAGGGGGGGTTGCAGGACCAAGATGTCTACAACCTAGATGGGACATAGATCTGTGAAGAAAAAACTTAACAAAGCAGTTAGACAATAACATACATTAGTTTATGATTCTTATTCACATTACATATTAACCCTTATTACAGATCAACGCAGTAATAATCAAGATCTAACCCTTAAAACCCCTTAGTGCATAGACATAAGATCAGATCTAACATTCATCACTCATAAAGCACTAAGAAAACATAGAAATATCTATCATACATCAAGATCAGTTTACTAAGCAGATAAATAAATAAACAACATGAACAACATTTCACAAAGCACATCAACACAGGATATATGTGGTGCACCCCAGTGTGGGGATATGTCCAACAATCTTCTTCTTCTTCTTCTTTATTAGTCTTCAGGCTTCTTATAGTCTTCTTCTCCTATGCACAAAGCCACAGAGCCAAATCTGCAAGGACATGAGATCTGTGCACACCTTGCTAGATCCTCCTTCCCCAAATTAGGTCAAGGCACAAAGTCTTACACAGTTTGTGCACAAAGCCTCTTACAATCACTTGCACTTATCTCAGCAAGTCTTAACATATTCTTTTCACAAATCCAACTAATCATGCACTAAGCCAATGACCTCATCTACTTACATTGCCTAGCTAGTTATTTATACATTTACAAAGAGGCCTAAACATGGGTAAACCCATGGGCCGACATCCCATACCTGTTACATAAACACTAAAAGCCCAAAAAGGCTTTAAAATGAGAGATATCTCGCAATCTTCGCTTCGCTTGGGTGCTTCATCTTCGACGAGCCTGTCGAAGTCCCAAAAATGGTCAAACATGACCAAAGTTTCCTCAAAACTTGGTCAAGGGCCAAGATACCCCCAACACTCACCTGTGACTCATCCTAAGTCACTCTGATCTAGGAAACACTACTTCTAAGGCCTCAAGATTATCACGTGCTACCTCAACTTGTTGCTTCTCCAAAGCCTCCTGCTCGACAAAATATTGAATTACTTGCTCGGTGATAGGCCCTTTCAGGCATTTTTATACTATTGTTACGACATGTTCCAGCTGTGAGCCTTGTCCTTTGATTTCATCAAAAAATGTGCAGGCTTCGTCCTACACTATCTGGAGCCTCTGTGTCACTTCCATGACTTTGCTCTCGATGGAAGTAAACTGCTGCTTGACTGCATGTTGCTCATGTGACCTCTTCATCTTCTCAACTACAGTAAGAAACTTCATTTGTGCTTTCATGGTGGATTTTTGTTGCTTCACCTCCTAGAGTTGTGCTTCTCTCATCGTGGTGCTTTCTTCCTTTCTCAGTCGCGGTTCGGCTAGAATGACGTGCATTCGAGGGTGATGCCTGAAATCCACCAGTCGATGATGCCTCTATTCCTATAGACATGACTTTATCAGCCATGAGTTCGATCAAAATCTCTTCAACAAACTTCTCTAGCGCACTATGCTCGTCCGACATTCACACTAGTAATAAATTAAATCGGGTAGGAAAACATACACTGAAGGTAATCAGATCAATGGCGAGGTATAGAAAGAACAATGTGGTATGAAATCAATTTTTAATTATCTTGGATATCTCGGTTTGTAAAAAGTGGTCCCGACACAACGTCCAATGGGTTAAATAAGCAACGTTGTAACGGATTCCTCCAATGGGCAGGAATGCCTCAATCAATACAATTCCATCTATTGTGGTGTGGTCTCAATGGTCCAATGGAAATATTTTCATCAATAAATGCATTTCTAGCCATTTCAGAGCGTCTTTCTAATGGTCTGGATGCCTCCAATGGTCATACATCTTCATCATGGCGAAGTCCCATTCTATGTGATTCTACTATTCCGACGAAGTTCAAATTCTACAAGCCCATCGTATGCGAAGTATTTTTTGGAACTTCCCGTATTTTTTCTAACTTTTCTTTATTCTTACTAAGCTTTCTTGCCTTCTTTCCTATGATATAAGTCTCTGGATTCCTCTTTCCATTTGTATGCTTATCTTCTTCTAGTAAAGTGACTTCTCCCTATTGATGGTCTTTCAAAGGGTTCAAAGGTAATAACTCTTCTCTTACTATTTCTTGGGTGGATGTTCTTCTTTACTGCATGGATAGGTTCTTTAAGCCTTCTTTTGTTCTTTCAACTTCGACAACTAATTCTCTGGTTCTTTCTTGCTTTGACTTATCCTCTTGTTCTTTTATTAGTCGCATTATTTTTCTGGCTATGAAGTCCCTTAATTCTTTCTTTTTTTGTTCCATGGCTTCCTCTTCTTCTTTTCTTTTGATTTGTTCCTTCTCAATCCAAGTCTTTCCTAACAAAAGTGCAAAAGGAGCCTTGTTCTCAAAAAACTTAATGAATTCAAATTCTTCTTCAGTCGATGTTTCATGAGATATCATAGGTACATTAGTAACTCTTCCACATAGGGTTATCATCTTTCCTTTAAACAATCTTATCCTTCCTAATGAAGGAACCATAGAAGGCTTTCCCAAAATTTCCCAAGTGACTTATGGCATGATATTCACCTATGTTTCCTCATCAACGACATAGTCTATGTCGAAGTCTCCTATTCTTGTTTCTATGCATTGCTTCTCTTTTAATATCTCTAGTAAACCAGTGTCTCTGTGATCCTTCACTATTTCTTTCAACTGTAATAATATAGTCTCTGATTATTTCTAGTGTTCTAACATATCCTTAGTCTCTTGACCTTCTTCATAGTATTTTTGTCTCATGTTCATCTTTTCAACTTTAGCAATCATTCTAGGGAAATCCAAAACTACATGACCAACAAATTTACAACACAGACAAATAGGACCTATACCAGGGCATTCCTTAGCAAGATGTCCGAAAACGGAACCATTTGTTGGCACAGGGGAAGACCTAGGGTTCAACAATTCAATAACACACCAAAAAAACCCTAACTACCGGCCCTTTCGGCAACACCTGCAAAGCAGATGAAGTCTCACTCAAGGTAGAGGCAGGGGGGTTGCAGGACTCAGATGTCTACAACCTAGTTGGGAAACAAATCTATGATGACAACACTTAAAAGAGCACTTAGCCAACAACATACATTAGGTTATGATTCTTATTCACAATGCATATTAACCCTTATTACAAATCAACACAGTAATAATTAAGATATAACCCTTAAAACCCCTTAGCACATAGCCATAATCTCAGATATAACATTAATCATTCATAAATAACTAAGACATCATATATCTATCTATCATACATCAATATCAGTGCATTAAGAAGATAAATACATAAACAACATGAAGAACATTACACAAAGAACATCAACACAGGATATACGTGGTCCACCCCAGTGTAGGGCTACGTCCACCAATCTTCTTCTTCTTCTTTATTAGTCTTCAAGTTTCTTACAATATTTTTCTCCTGTGCACAAAACCATAGAGACAACTTCACAAGGAAAAGTGATTTGCGTGCACCTCGCCAGATCCTCCTTCTCCAAATTAGGTCAAGGTACAAATCCTTACATGGTCTCTGCACAAAGCCTCTTACAATCACTTTCACTTAGCTCAACAAGTCTTAAGATATTCTTTGCACAAAGCCAACTAATCATGCACTAAGCCAATTACCTCCTCTACTTACATTGCCTAGCTACTTATTTATACATTTACAAAGAGGCCTAAACATGGGTAAACCCATTGGCTGACATCCCATACCTGTTACATAAACCCTAAAAGCCCAAAAAGCCTGCAAAATGGGCAAGATCCTGCGATCTCTGCTTCACCTGGGCACTCCATCTTCGACTAGCATGTCGAAGTCCCAAAAATGGTCAAACATGACCAATGTTTCCTCAAAACTTGGTGGAGGGCCAACACCATAAATTTTCCACCTACTAGGTATTGTTTAAACTTCACCAAACCATGCATGATGGTGAGCATTTTCTTGCTATATATGGAATAGAGTCTTTCTGACTATGTGATATTTCTTCTCTCATATGTAATTGAACACCTCTATTGCATGAAAAATGCTCCTACCCCTTCACCCAATGCATCGCACTCAAGCACAAAGGGTTCAGTGAAGTCAAGAAGTACTAAAAATGGGTAGGTGCTCATCACTTCTTTCATGTAGTCAAATGTATTCTAAGCCTCTTTGGTCCATCTGAATTCTCCTTTCTTTGTGAGGTCTATGAGTAGTGTGGACAAATATGAAAACCCTTTCACAAACCATCTGTAATAATTGTAAATCCCAAAGAATCCACACAATCATGTGATGTTTTTGGGTGATGACCAATCCAATATAGGTTGTATATGATCTCGGTGCACCTACACTCCATATGCACTAACTGCATGTCCCAAGTATAGAATCTTTGTCATGCCAAATTCACGCTTTGACTCTTTGGCATAGATTGACTAGTCCTCCATGATACTCAGGATCTCATCCAAGTGCTTCATGTGATCCTCCCATGTCTTGATATCAATCACAAGGTCATCAAATAATACCAAGATAAATTTACTCAACTGCATTTTTAAGATATGATTCGTACATGACTCAAAAGTAGTTGGTGCATTAGTTAGCCCAAATGGCATGACCAAGAACTCATAATTCCCATAATGGCATTGGAAAGAAGTTTTTGGGATGTCATGTTCTCTCACTATGATCTAGCAGTACCCCGATCGAAGATCAATATTCAAAAAATATACTGCCCCATGCAACTCATGTAGTAGCTCATCTATTATGGGAAATGGGTACTTGTTTTTAATTGTCTTCTTATTCAACACCCTGTAATCAATGCACATCCACATCGTACCATTCTTTCTATTCACCAAGACTAACAAATACGTGAATGGACTCGTAATCAGCCTAATCTTCCCCATCTCTAGTATATCTTTAATGGCCTTTTCAATCTCATCCTTGAATTTCTTACAGTTCCTGTAGGGAGTGGTGATTACTGGTTTGGCTCCCTTCTCCAACTCAATAGTGTGATCGAATCCCTTGTCGGGTGGTCTCCCTAGAGGTATATTCCCAAATACCATGTCATGTCTACTCAAAAGTGTATAGATGTACACATGATGATGATGGTTTCTACCAGAAGGATTCTCATTAGTGACCAGAAACTCTACTGCATAAGTGACATCACCATGTATGAATATTCCCTCCATCCTTTTAGTTGAGACAATCCTAGGAGAATCATTCAAAATTCCTCTCAAGACAACTTTCCTCCCATACATTGCCTTAAAATCCAACTCCATATCCTTGTAGTCGACTATATTCCTCCCTACACACACAAGACACTGAACCCCCAATATGACATTAGTATTGATCCAGACTATTTTCAACACGAAATGAGAGCGGAGATATAACACATAAATCTACAGAGACATTGCAAGAGAGCCAATACTATAAAAGAGAGACATCTACTCACATTCACAAGAAGATGATTATTAAAATAAGGCTTTGAACACCTTTTTAACATAAATAAAATCCAAAACCCTAACCCTGGAAGATGAAAAGCCAACAGTTTTGTGGACCACGTTTTGGATAGTTTGGTGTATCAACTTCCCGAGGGTGTAACTTTGGCATACGATCTTTGTTTGGGTAATACGATAGCTTGTTGGAAAGGTATCGTCAAGGAGATTCATTTTGTGGGATCAACCAAAGCCTTTGGCTATCATTGAGGTTTTCAATTCCCCAAAAAAATCATTTAGTCCCTCAAAATGGCCCGAAAAACTACTAAAACTACTAAGTTGTCAGAAAATTATTTTGAGCCAGTTGGAATAGGTCGGTGGCCACCGATATCCACCTAGATTAGGTATCATGTAACTCAAATACATAGAATTCATCAGTTATTGTGTATTTTCCCAATGTCAAACATAGCTGTGAGATATTATGTCTACAAGGTATGACATGCCCACCAACTACGGCTGCATCAAATCCCTCGAAATCTATCATATGAATCCCTCTCTTAGACACCAAGGTTGAGTAAATAAAATTGTGGCTTTCCCCACCATCAATCAATATGGTGACCCATTGATCCTGTACAACACCATTGATCCTAAAGGTGTGAAATTTGGGGACAATCGATAGAGTGGTGATACCTCCACTCTTGGCTTCCTTCTATGGCTTTGTTGGCAGCCAATTCACTTTTTTTATTGTTTTATAAGCTGCCTACACCTATGTTTTGTAAACATCAATTGTTCATCGCAATCTTTAAATAAACGACTTTTTTGTTTTCTGCGACGTTTACACATTTGCCATCGTTTTGTTTTCACGACTGTAAGCGTGAAAAACTTCATCTTTCGAAGTCGTATTTCGATCATTATCTGAATTGTCATTATCTCTCTTGTCGATATGCGTATTGCGCTTACCTTTTATTTATCATTATACAGCTAGCAAGATCCTTTGATTGGTACTCATGCTTCGATTGATTGTGTAATTTGGTTTCATTGAGTTTGCAATGCATTAGCATTTGGATTTTCGTTTTATTTGACCTACCTAACCTTTGGTTTCATTAAGATACATAGGGGTTATGATTATATATTTCATATGTATCCTTTTAATATAATGCCTATGTCTATTCTTTCAGAACTATTGGTTTGTTGATTATATGATTACCTATTGGCACACTGGTTAAACGATGGATATGAGTTGTTACAATGCAATGGCGCGTGGTTAAACATATGCTTTTAGTTTTGAGTCATATGATTAATGGTTTCAAACTTTGGTATAACGTTGATTGAATGCATTATTTATACACTTACCATTGTTTCGTTGGTTGGGCAAGTGACATGAGT
Organism: Picea glauca; assembly: GCA_000966675.3. Taxonomy (NCBI): domain Eukaryota; kingdom Viridiplantae; phylum Streptophyta; class Pinopsida; order Pinales; family Pinaceae; genus Picea; species Picea glauca. The sequence continues at coordinate 213,129 of JZKD02S1841933.1, read as the reverse complement.
TTTAAACTATGCTATAGTGGGTATAACAGCTATGAACGCCGGCGGTGGTACTATTGACCATAATTATTATGCATGGCAGTGAATAACTCCACTACCCTCGCACACTTTGGCATTAATGCCTGCCTCCTTACCAGGTTACCTCTGTTGATTTTTGGGCAAAGAGTCCAAACCCTACCCAAACCCCTGTCCACTGTATGTTCTCTCCTAGCTCCTGAAGGGCGAATTGAACTACCATGGTATTCAGAGTTGGTGTTGGTTTCATTCTTGCCAGAGAAGATTGTTTAAAATTTCCCCCGTAATTGCCCCCAGAGTCACGTTTTTGCATGAGGCATGCTGGGCAAACGGTTTTGAATTAGGAAAAAACATTGAAAACCCAGAACCGCTTTTTGCCCCTTTACCTTCTTCGCGAGCGGTTTCCTCAGAAAGTGAGTTACTACAGAGATCTATCTCTTGTTATACAGGTCAATTTTCAGTGGCTGGAACATGCATTTTGGGTTTGTGTGCATTTGCCAGAATGCTTATGATTTCTCCAGACCTGGATCTCAGAACCTCTCTTACTCGATCTACCTTGTCTAGCCTTGTGCCTCTTGCCCTCTATCAAACCCTTGATCAATTCGAAAGGTATTCCACCAGTCTGCCAACAAAATTTTTACATCTACAGGACATGTGGTTTTTAAAAGAAGAAAAACGTGTAAGTAGCTACAACCATCATTCGATTTGATTTCACAATGGATGGTAGGATTTTGTTTATTTTTAGCATGATTATGCCTCTCTTAAATAAGCATAAACAATTTTGTTTGCTCAGAAATAGTTTTGGTTGGATTTCAAAAATGATTCTGTTAAGTTTTAGATTGACATATTGTGTCATTCTGTTAAATTCGTATGAGGAGATTCGGGTAATAGTTGTTTCTAAATGCACTCAAGAAAAGATTTCGTGAATGATCTTGTTTGCCCAGTTTGCTAAAAACAAACGATCAAACAATTCTTATGAACCCTTAGTGATTTCATTACGATTTCATTTACAGACAGCTACGCGCCAGTGTTGGTTTAGTTCGCTCATGGCATGAATTGCTTGTTATATCAATACAGTTATAACAATTTGAACATGATTCTGTTTAGATTCGATTGTGTTACTTGTTGTAATTGTATTGATTGCATTGGATTTTAAAACGATTTTGCTGATAGCTGAAGCAACATAAGTGGTTGGTGTTGATTTCAATTGGTCAAAAAACAATTTCATTACTGTTCAATTATCCAAAACAAAGTTGTATACCCAAATTAGTGAAAACAAATTAAACAGAGCATATTTATCTCTATATTCATTCTGATCCTGTTTGATTTTGAATGCTATAACAAGTTCAAATTTAATTATTCATTTTCAAATAGTGATTGGATGGTAATTGAATTTAGATTCTTTAAAAGATTTCCAAATAATTTTATTTCTGATTATGTGTGTTATTTTAGACCAGCTACAGAATCAGAGGATTCTGTAGCTAGTCTACAGGATTAGATTTTTTTACCATTTTATTAAGAAAATATCTCTCTAACTTGTCTATTTCTGACTTGTTTCAGGTGAATTCGAATTGCATGGGATAGGATGGACAGTCTAGAGGATATTTGGATGTTTTAGTTTCATTTTGGTTTCTTAGTTTAGACAACTTTGGGATATCTTTCCAGATTTCATGTAAACAGTTTATAACTTCCACAGGGAGGTTTTACCCTATGGAAAACCTTTAAATACTTCTTATTTTTTGTAATGAGACCATCCTCATTCGTGGGAGAACAAGGATATGGAATTTTAATACAGACTGGGACAGAATTTGATGTTCTGCTACAGCTTTAGCTTTTCATAATATCAATATTTTGTTCATGTTCTTGTGTATCAATTTGCATTTGGTTAATGACTACTTTAGCTATCTTAGTCTTTTGCAAATGATATAATTTAATCAATATAATCCATATCTGATTTTTTCCAGTACTTAAAAAACATAGAAGTTACTTGATTCAGTTTGTGAATGACAGATTTCTCTTCTTCATAAGTTGAATTATTAAGTATAAGTTTTTGCATAACAGGTTTCCCTTATTGCAGAGATTTATAAATCATATAATTGTTATGATTTTTTTTATGTCTTGTTTGTCATGTAAACAACTCAAAGAGCAGTGTAGTCTATCATTTATGAGAAGCTTTTGGATTATCCGGTGCGAGTTTCCTTCCTCCGACCAGCTTCGAAGTCATCATACACAGGACAAATTTGGAGCGTTTCCAGGTCAGTTTGTCATTT
>JZKD02S1841933.1:173654-196358 GCA_000966675.3 Picea glauca | reverse complement strand
CCAACATGAATAAGATAACACCCAAAAACAATACCAAAACAAGACCAACAAGAGAGAAAATAAATTCTTAGTTAAAATGGATTAGTCTATTAGTCTAAACATCTGGCCTTTATGTAGGAATACAATAGGTCCACTCAAGATGCACATAGCTTGAGGTTTGAGAAAGAAATGATAAAACAAACTCATGCATAATATGCAACTACTTGCTAATTGCATGTTTTTACATACATGTAACCCAACAAATAATAATTGGAAATGAGGAAGATACCTTTAAGGACTGGATGTTGAGTTGGATACATCTATAATGGTGGGTGTATCCTTCTCAGGAAGGATACCTTGGATAGTAATCTCTTTCATTTATATGGGAATTGTTAGATTAGTGGGTGCATCCTCTTTGAGGAGGATGCCCAATCTCAATGCTCATGGTGCATCCTCCTTTCCCATGCAACCTACATCAATTTGTCTTGGTTTAGTCCAAAAGTGGCCCTAATTTCCTTTTGATTTAAAAATGAACCCATACAAAAGGATGCATGGAAGTGTTGATATTGACTCCTAGTGATCCATAGGTGAGGTAAGATGATGAGTCGGGATAAATATGGAGTAGTCCTAAAGCCTTGGTATTATATGCTTGTAAATAAACAATGTGATGGTGAAAGAACTCTAAGAGTTGGTGAGATTGTTAAATGGTGTATTTGTGTATATTCCTAGAGCTGGAAGGAAAAATAAGTGAGTTTCACAATCAATGGTAATCAAGAGCCATATAGTATAAATAGAGAGAGATAGAAAGGAAATAGTTTATTGTTGTGTTATGAGGCATTTGTGTTAGCTTTTTAGCTCGGGAGGTACTCCACATGTTTTGTCTTGTATGCAGATGTTACCTTAATATTTACACTACCAGGCACTTAACTTTGTAACAGTTTTTATAAAGTTTTTTAAGTGGTTCTTTTATTAAAGTGACTTTTTAATAAAGTGTACCTTTTATTTTTAAAGTGACTTTATTTTCATATAGCACTTATGTAATAAAGTGAAATAACTTTAATATTTCAAGTGATTCATTTTGGAGGGAATGGATCATGACCCTTGATCTTGAAAAAAGGCAAGATCTAATCTTGGTCTTTGGATCTAGGGTTGGGGAAGGTGAAAAGACACTTTGGGGGGGAAATGTCATTTTCAGATTATAAAAGAATGTATTGGATAGTGTGCAAGACAAGTTGAGAAGACACCGAGAAGATGAGAGGAGTTGAGTTAGAGAGATTTTCTGAGTAAGCTTGAGAGAGGAAAGTGAGCAGCTTGAGAGGGCGCATTTCCTAACGAGAAAGAGGGCACAAATCCCAAGGCAACTTTCTGCGTGCAGGGTTGTTCTATTTTTATGCTATTGGGCCGTACTGTATGCATTCGTACAGTCTGTATAGCAGGGAGGAGGGAATGGTTTTCAAGGTTGTTGTTTGGCATAGAACTGAGGCATTTTCTTGGTTTTTCTTGTTGTTGTTGGGATATACTGTGCAGGTCGTACAACACACAGTTGGCACATTTTTCGAGGCATGAAAAAGAGGAGGACATACAGTTGTACGGACTTGGGCACATTTTTCAAGGAAGAAATTTTGGGATAGTTTGTTGGTGTTGTGAGGTATTTCTCCTTGGCTGGAAATTGTTAGTTTTTTACTGTAATAGACTTTCTTGAATCTGAATAATAGATCTCTCTCTCTCTCTCTCTCTCTCTCTCTCTCTCGTTGGCTTTCCTCACATTGGGGTTTTCCCTGGCATTTGCCTAAATTTCTGTGAGTTATGGGTTGTTGTCCACTGCGTTATTTTTGCTGCAATTTTTCTTAGCAATGTGTATTTCTGCTTATGGAAATTTTTGAATGTGGTTTTTATGCATTTCTGAAATTTATGAAGACAATTATCTATAGGTTGCTAAGTGTTTGACAGAATATTAGGTTGCTCATTTTTTGTCATTAAAAATATACATGGTATCAGAGCTTTGTCTCTGACAGTGGGCAATGTGACTTTTGGGCAAAAGGGTGTGATTGTTTTCCTTGAGTTGTGACAGGGAATATGGATGGAAGCATTAGATATGAGGATTGATTGGATGGAATTTCCAACTACTTGCAGTGGAAGGTCCGGTTGTTAGCTATTCTCAAGGAGAACAAGATTTATAGCTATGTCAGCTCTATTGTGGTAGCTCCTGTAGCAGATCCTATTGCTTTGGACTTGCATGAGACCAAGGAAGACAAATCTCAGAGGATTATTTTGGATGGGGTGAAGGATCACATTATCCCACACTTGGCTGAGAAAAAGACCGCCAAGGAGATGTGGGATGCACTTAAGAATTTGTTCGAGGAGAAGAACGAGAACCAGAATATGGCCTTGAGGGATAAGTTGCATGAAACCAAGATGGGTAAGGAGGAGAGTGTCTCTTCTTATATTACCTGGGTGACTCAAGTAAAATATGAGTTGACAACTATTGGAGAGGTCACTACGGATTCTGAGTTGGTGAGGATAGCCTTAAATGGATTCACCAAAGATTGGTTCATGAGCATCTACCAGATTGGAGTAGACTGTGGGATGATTTCACTTGGGAGGAGATCTAAGAAAGATCTCAGAGCGGTGAGAAGAAGACAGACAAAGCTGAGGAGAATGTTTCTCTTGCGGAAAAGAGAAAGAAGAAAGGAAGTTCTGAAAGGGACTTCAGTAAAGTTAGATGCTATTGTTGTAACTAGTTGGGGCACCTTTCCTCTCATTGTCCTGAGAGGAAGAAGAAGAAGAAGGAACCAGAAGGGCCTGAGACAGTTGCTACAACAACCATGGAAAACTTTTCTTCAAAGTTCGATAGGGAATTTTCTTTGGTTACCCTAGTTTCCAGTGTCGATAGTGGAGGATTTGAAGGTGGTGTCAAATGGATTGTGGATAGTGAAGCCTCTAACCAAATGAGGGGAATCTGGCGAGTATTCCGAGATTTCACAGAGATTGGTCCTGGCCGACAAGTGGTAAATGAAGGTGGTATGGAGAGAGCTATACGTGGAGTTGGGAATTTCAGATTCCAACTAGAGTTTGGGGGACTCTTGGAGCTTGATGGAGTTCTCTTTGTTCCAGGATTGAGTGCTAACTTGCTCTCAGTCTCAGCCTTGGAGGATGTAGGATATTGCGTATTGTTCAAGAGGGAACATTGCTTTATCTATAGGAAGGGATTGGACCTGGTAGAGATGTAGTTGATCACTAACCAGGTGAATAGGTTGTATATGTTGCGAGGACATCCTTTGATGTATGATTCAGCGTCAAATGAGGAGCATGAAGAGGCTTCTGAGACTGCAGTGGTGCCAAGGTATCAATCTTTCATTCTGAGAGAAAATAACGAGTCTGTTATAAGAACTGGAAGAAGGCTCAACCAAGTTGATCGAACCAATTCTCTAGATGAAGTGAGCTCAAGGTTCCAGAAGGTTGCCAGAAAAAGATATTCTAGTTCAAGTTCTGTGCAGATATTGAGGATGGCTCCAAGTTCAGAGGGATCTCCTACAGAGCACAGTGTGATGGGACCAGATGATGGAGATGGTAGAGAGTACATCCCTCGCTAAGAGGGAGTGTTATCTTTTTATCTCGGGAGGTACTCCGCATGTTTTGTCTTGTATGCGGATGTTACCTTAATATTTACACTACCAGGCACTTACTTTGTAATAGTTTTTCTAAAGTTGTTTAAGTGGTTCTTTTATTAAAGTGACTTTTTAATAAAGTGTACCTTCTATTTTTAAAGTGACTTTATTTTCATAAAGCACTTATGAAATAAAGTGCAATCACTTTAATATTTCAAATGATTCATTTTGGAGGGAATGGATAATGACCCTTGATCTTGAAAAAAGGAAAGATCTAATCTTGGCCTTTGGATCTAGGGTTGGGGAAGGTGAAAAGACACTTTGGGGGGAAAATGCCATTTTCATATTATAAAAGAATGTATTGGGTAGTGTGCAAGAAAAGTCGAGAAGATGAGAGGAGTTGAGTTAGAGAGATTTTCTAAGTAAGCTTGAGAGAGGAAAGTGAGCATCTTAAGAGGGTGCTTTTCCCAAGGAGAAAGAGGGCACAAATCCCAAGGCAAATTTTTGTGTGTAGTGTTGTTCTATTTTTCTGCTGCTAGGTCATACTATACGAATCCGTATAGTTCGTACAACATGGAGAAGGGAACGATTTTCGAGGCTGCTATTTGGCACAGAAACTGAGGCATTTTTTAGGTTTTTCTTTTTGATGTTGGGTCATACTGTGCAGGCTGTACAACACAAAGTTGGCACATTTTTTGAGGCATAAAAGAGAGGAGGTCGTACAGCTGTACGAACTTGGGCATGTTTTTCAAGGAAGAAATTTTGGGACAGTTTGTTAGTGATGTGAGGTATTTTTCCTTGGCTTGAAATTGTTAGTTTGTTGCTGTAATACACTTTCCTGAAGCTGAATAATAGATCTCTCTCTCTCTCTCTCATTGGGTTTCCCCACATTGGGGTTTTCCCTGGCATTTGCCTAAATTTCTGTGAGTTATGGGTTGTTGTCCACTGTGTTATTTTCGTTGTTATTTTTCTTAGCAATGTGTATTTCTGCTTATGGAAATTTATGAATGTGGGTTTTATGCATTTCTAAAATTTATGAAGATAGTTATCTCTAGGTTGCTAAGTGTTTGACAGAATATTAGGTTGTTGATTTTTTGTCATTAAAAATATACAATTTGAAGTGCAAGTTCAGAGATAGTGATGCACCAAGAGGATTAGGAATCTATGGATTCATTTGATGATGTGAACTATTGCTATGGACATTGTGAACCCTTGGCCCATATAGAAAATAATGTAGTTGAGACCTATTGGCAAGACATTGTGCTCTATGTGTACTATTAGCACTATGTGTTATCCTTGTTGATTTAGTAAGTATCATAAGAGAAGAATACCAATGGTACATTGGTATAGTTGTTTGAAATATATAGTAATTCACAATGATTTAGGGTTATGTTGATCCTGTGTATGAGAGACAACTTGTCCAAAAAAACGTCATTACAAATATAGAGTTGGAAGATGAGAAACATTTTGGTGAGCATCTGATCTTGTGAATAACTTTGCAACATTGAGTTATCAATGGATTGTGATAATAAAGTGACTCTATATCCCCATGATAACTGAAACAATTGTTGTATATGGTGTGAAATTTTATCCAAGACTAGAAAGGAGGATGCAGTGACTAATTGGTGAAATGGTTATGAATCTAAGTCTATATAGTAAAAAAAAGTCTTAGGATTTCATATATAACTTAAGAGGCTCATGCTATGATTCTGAGTGGCTCATAAAGAGTGAGAGGGAGACTATGCTATTGATTTATGAGCACTATGGTGCACATGATAACCCTCACTTTGTTAGGTGGCTACCCATCCCTATGATCAAGGATACTTTTAAGGATGAAAATTTATATTAAAATGTAGAAACATGGGCTAATATTACTATTCTTTAATATGCAAATTGTAAAATGGTTGGCAATAGTTTGGTAAAAATATTCAAATTTCTATGGATTTTCTATAGTTTCTATAAAATTTTGGCAATTTTTAACGTAAAATAATTTTATTCTATGGAATTTGGGTGAATTGTTTTTAGAAAAAATGGAAAATAGTGAATCATGTTTTGGGAAAACCATGGAAAATTAGCCCATCTGCGAAATTTAGCCCCTAAAATCATCTATGCCTACGATAGTGTAAATGAGACTCAAAACATGTTAGTAAAGAGTGTACCATGTGGACACGAGGAGGTTGAGTTACTCTCGTAGAAGTATGTATAGTTATAGTTCCCAATGAGGGTTTATATATGATAGAAAAAAATTGATGCTATCCTTCAGAGATAGAGCCCTTATTATGTGTAATTATTGAAGGATCATAATGCTAGTGTTGAGAATGGGATTTTGTGGTTATGAAAATGATAATTGTCTACTTGAAGAGAGTTTAACTGTGGAAATGTGTTGTTTTTATATTGAATTTTGTTGTAGAGGCGTTTTACAATCTATTGCGTTGATTCATTTAATTCCAATGGATGATCGTGGGGTGAATTAAGAGACTAGAGGGGAATGAATAGGACTTGCATAGAAGGATGTCTGGCAAGGGACTGTGGGATAGTATATAATATTGTTGTATGGTGGAGTAGAGGTAGAAAATGTAAGGATAGGTACCGTGGTAGCATAGTGAGAGGGTTTGGGTATGCAGTTTGTCGAAGACTAATAGAAACATAATGTGGTGGACTAGGGTGTGTTGGGATAGCGTTAGGGAAAACATGCAGATAAAAATATTTATGGAGGCTAATTTGTTGAATGCAATGAGGGAAAGGAGGAGGATTGTTAGCACTAGTGAGTTTATATACACGATTTCCTTTGAAAAGAGTGTATGAATTATAGTGAACATCATAAAGATCCTTGTGTTTTTGTTGGTAGAGGAGGATGAGGATGAGGTATGAATAATCTAGTGGATAAATATTGTAATCGACAATGTTATTAAATGGGAAAATATCAAAAGTGACTGCACATCACTGATTAATGAGTAGGAGAGGCCCATGTATTTGTTGTTGGATTACTGAGAGGGGCGGTGAATTAGTAATAGAGAAATCTAATCATTTTTAACCATATAATGCAAGTGTTATATCAATGTAGTATTATCATTCAATATTTGCAGACTAAATAAATAATGAACAAATGAACAATCATATGCATACAAAGTACACAAGTGTTTTTATGTAGAAACCCAAAGCGGGAGAAAACCATAGAATGATTTTTCTTATATGTCTTGAAGAATTACATTCATTGGAAGCACCAACTTTATTTGTTTTCTATATGCAACTGGAAGGACGCTCTAACCCCCTAGTTTCTCAGGCTATAACCTGAGGGAATCTTCAACTCCCCAATTCTCTAGCTACAACCAGAAGGAGGTTACAACCCCCTATGTTCTCTGGCTACAACTGGAAGGTGGCTACAACCACCTGTCCTTGCCTCGTATAGTCTCCCTGACGTATAAGTAGAATGATGGAACCACTCTCACACTATCACTGTGAGATATACGGCTGTAAACCTGTACCAATCAACTTGCACCAAACAACCTATACAAATAATCTGAACCATGCATCAACGTGTACCTCAACCTATAATCAAATTGTACCATAAACAAGTGCATCGACCATGCACCAACCTGTACCTCAACCTGCAAAATTTCCTTAAATTTAACAAAAAGAGACTAGCATTTTCATCAAAAATTACTTTAGTCTCACATGACTAGTTTTGGATTAGTCAACAACCCTAACTTGAAATAAGCATAACTATGTACTTATAATGAATAAAGATATGAAAATAGTACACAATGTTCTTCAGTGTGTTTTATGCAATTCCTCTAGGTGACACTACTTGGAACCTCTCAGAAAATGATTTATAGAAAAAATGGCATACCTTGTTGAATTCTGGCTTATTCTAGAGAGTGAACTTGTAGAGCATGCCCTGCATGGAATATTTGTTGTATGGATTTGAAAATTTTACATAGAATACTACATACTGTACTCTAACCAAAACATATGGTCTTACTGAATTGATATCTGTTATGAATAATTTAAGACATTTTTACCCGAAACACGTGTTTTAGACTAGTTTCAGGACTAGCCACAAACCGTATTTTCCATAGAGTGTAACTCCAAAAATACAACCACCCACAATATTTACTTCGTACCAAATCTAGTTAGATATGTTTCCTCAATGGCCTCCCAATTTCACAGTCTGAATCATTCTAGAAATTTTTTTATTGCAGAAATGGTGAGATGACCTTTAAATAACATACCTTAGAAACAATCATCAAAAAGAATTTATCCTCCCTTGAATTTCGGCCTTCTTTACTTCACCTTCCCTCTTAAATTTGGCTTAGATATCCTTTGGTTACCTCATTCACTTGTAGATATTGAATATTCTCAAGTGTGATTCAAATGAGAGGGCCTTGCCTCTTATTTATACTCTCCAAGTAGCTTCCTTACAAGCATATTCTAGGCCACTTTCTCCACATAGCCACTTTGTCCACATAGTCACCTATGTTCAACTTTTACCAATTTTCCACTTGTCCATGTATGCAATAGCCACTTGACGACTTAACCCATTTTCCTCATTTTAGGGTTAACCTTCTTATAACTACTTTCCATAGTTAGAAAGTTCGTTATTTACTTTATTATTTAAATAATCCTCCTTGACTTTGTCACTTCACTTTATTATTTAAATAATCCTCTTTGATTTTGTCACTTCACTTTATTATTTAAATAATACTCTTTGACTTTAACACTTCAATTTATTATTTAAATAATCCTCTTTGACTTTGTCACTTCACCTTATTATTTAAATAATTTCCTCTTTGCAAACATTTTGACTTCTTTGACCTTTTGGGGTTTCAAGCCAGTCATATGAGGGTTCTTCAACTTCGTAAGGCCATAACTCTCAAACTATGAGGAGTTATGTGACGTTCCACATACCATCGGAAATGGCATGACATGTATTATCCATATAGAATAGTCTTACCTACAAATATATCAAAACTCATACCATTATACATCAAACAAACTTGGGTCCATTACCCAAACCTTTGTGCTACCGGAATTCACTACCGAGCTTTCTTCAAGGGTTGACATCAATGACAACCAACCCAATTAATAAAAAATATGCCCATTGTCATTGTTGGCAACACTTGGATGCAATACTGATATCATATCACTCATGCTCCCCCTAGAAGCATGCATGCATCTCTATGACCAACGCTCCCCCTGGAACCATGCCTGCATCTATGTGACCAATGCTCCCCCTGGAACCATGCCTCTTTCTTCTGTATATGATAAATATCCCCCCCTTTGTCATCAATGAAAAATGTATCTTTCCATTCAGGGTTGCTCCCCCTAGCTGACTTGTCTGATCTTCTAACCTGAATTGTCATCTTTATGGTGCTTCCTCGTGTACATATAAGACATATAATATAAGAATTCAAAAGAATTCATTTTGGAGTAGAAATAACTTTGAGTCTCTGGAGAAGATACTCAAAGGCTGCCCATGGAAGCCATTTTGTAAAGATGTCTGCCACTTTTTTTTTTGTGCCCACATATTCAACTTTGATGTTATTTTCTGCAACCTGTTCTCATAGAATGTGATACTTTATTGGAATGTGTTTCTTCTTCGAGTGCATAATCAGGTTCTTTGAGTACTGATGGCACTTGTATTATCACAATAGATTGGAATGGGCTCATCATAATCAACGTGTTTATCTTTCAAAGTTTGTTTCATCCATATAATCTGTGTACAACATGTTGTTGCTGCAATATACTCTGCCTCAGCTGTACATAAAGATATTGATGATTGTTTCTTGCTTATCCATGATACTAAACACTCACCCAAGTAAAATGATGCTCCATTGGTGCTTCATCAGTCATCAATGAAACCTACCCAATCTACATCTGTGTAGGCAATAAATGATAGATCCTTTCCTTTTGAATACCATAATCCAAACTCTTCTATTCCTTTGAGATATATGAAAATCCTCTTCAATGCTAATACATGTGATTCCTTTGGTGTTGCTTGGAGTCGTGCCATCTGTCCAGCTTCCTACATTACATCTGGTCTAGATGATGTCACATATAGTAGGCTACCAATCATCAATTTGTCTTTCCTTTGATCTGTAGACTTTGAATCATCATTTTTTCTCAACTTGCAACTAGTTTTCATGGGAGTGATAAATGGTTTGCAATATTCCATTCTGAACCTCTTTAGAATTTCTCTGATATACTTGGTTTGAAAAATAAAAATTCCTTGGTTTCTTTAACATATCTGAAGACCCAAAATGACATTTCAAATTCATTATGCATGTCCTTTGTAAATTTTTGGCTTATCCTATCATCACTACTTCAAAAAATAATATCATCAACACAAACTTCAGTTAATAAAATACTATCTTGAGTTACCTTGATGTAGAGGTTGTTGTCTAAACTTCCTTTTTCGAACCCTGCTTGTTGTAGATATTTATCTAGTCTAGAGTACCATGCTCTAGGAGCTTGTTGTAGACCATACAAGGACTTCTTTAATTTACACACATAATATGCGTTCTCTGATAACTGAAATCCTTCTGGTTGTTCAATGTAGACTTCTTCTTCAAGTTCCCCATTCAGAAAAACTAATTTTACGTCCATGTGATAAACTTTAATATTTTTGGAGCATGCATAAGCTAAAAGCAATCAGATTGCTTCCATTCCAAAAAATGGAGAAAATGTCTCTTCAAATTCGATTCCTTCAACCTGTGCATATCCTTTACATACCAATCTAGCTTTGTTCATTGTAACTTGTCCATCTTAATTCAATTTATTCATGTATACCCACTTTGTGTCGATCACATTCTTATCCTTTGGTCTTGGAACCAATTCCCAAGTGTCATTTTTCTCTATTTGATCCAGATCTTCATCCATGGCCTTATTCCAAAATTCATCCTTGTTGGCCTCTTCAAAACAGGTTGGTTCAATCGTAGATGAAAGTGCTAGGTGCATTTGTTCTGGTGAACATATTCTTCTTTTAGTCTCAACTCCTACATCTTTGTTTCCGATAATCTGATCTGAAGGATGATTCTTTTGTACTCATCTTCTAGGTGTCTTTGAAGAGACTTTCTAAACTTGTTCTTCTGCTTCTATCGGATCCTCTTCATCTTCCCCTACTACTTATTTTTCATCTTCTACTTCTTCTTCGTAAAGCGATTCCATTGATTCATTTTCTTCTTCCTTTAATTCTTGTCTATATGTTTCATCAATTGCTATGTTGATGTTTTCCACAACTTTGTTCAATCTCAAGTTGTAACACTTGTATTATTTCCTTGTACTTGAGTAACCAACAAGTACTCCTTTCTCCACACGAGAGTCAGACTTTCCCATTCTGCCATCTTCTCTTTTGATGTAGCATTTGCTTCCAAAAACTCTGAAGTGCTTCACATTTGTTGGTATTCGTTTCCATAGCTTGTAGGGAGTTTTTCCGGTGTTGTTTCTAAGAATTACTCTATTTTGAATGTGAATTGTTGTATGCATTGCATGTGTCCAAAATATATCTGTCAATTTGGAATCCATTAGCATTGTTCGAGCCATTTCATGTATTGTCATGTTCTTTCTTTCAACAACTCCATTCTATTGAGGTGTCCTAGCAATAGAGAATTGTCTTTTTATTCCATGTCTGTTGCAGTAGTCCATAAATTCCTTTGAAGTGAACTCTCCTCCATTATCATATCTCAAGCATTTTATTTTTGAATCCATTTCATTTTCAACCATTTCCTTGTAGACCTTGAAGTTTTCAAAATCTTTTGACTTATTCCTGAGAAAGCAAGCTGCATTCATTCTTTATAATTATAAACTAATAACATAAAGTATTTCTCACCTTTTAAACCCTTTGTTGTAGTTGGTCCAACTAGATCAGTATGCACAATTTCTAGTGGTATTTTCGTTGAATATTCTTTTTATTTAAACCTGGTCTTTGTTTGATTTTCTTGTTGACAATGCTTGCATAAAGTGTTGGTTGGCTTTGTGATCTGGGGAATTTTTCTAATTTCTTCCCTTTTTCTTAATTTTACAAGGTTATGAAAATGTATGTGACCCATTCTTCTGTGACATATCCAACTTACATCTTCCTTTCCTACACAACACTTTTCATTTCCACTTTCACTTAATACATATATGTTTCTTGAATTTATCGCAACTATTGGAATCAATTTTCCTGAACCTTGTTTTCTTATATCACACTGTTTTGAATCAAAAGTAACTTTATGACCTTGGTCACACATTTGGCTCACACTTAGAATATTGTGTTTCATATATTCTACTAGTAAAACATTTTCTGCCTTGGTATTCTTGTTCCCAATTCTGACTGTGCCTTTTCCAATGATTTTAGTTGAATCATCTTTTCCAAAGGATATTGATCCATCTCTTTTCTTTATTAATGTAAGAAACTTGTCTCTATCACCTGTCATGAGTTTTGAATAGCCATTGTCAACATACCAGCCACGTTTCTTATGCTTAGCTTGTAGAGTGAGTGTGCATTCTTCTTTGCTATACTGATTATCTTTTCCTATCCATGTCCTTTTCTGAGGTTATTGTACGTGAATGTTGTTCTTCTGTTGTGGTTCTCTAGGAGGGACTCTCATTATGAAATCTTTGGCCATGTGTCCAAAGTTGTTACATTTGTAGCATTCCACTTCAGTGCTCAAAGATTCAAACCTGTTGTAACTTCTTCTCTGTGTTTCACTGGGCCTTCTTGGATAACCTTTTTGTGTATGACTTTCAAAGTTGTTTATGTTCCTTTTGTTAGCTCTGCAATTCACATCTTTATGTACAAAATTATTACATGCATAACATAAACCAAAAAATATATTTTGATACTTGGGAGTTGAAGATATTATGAAAGGAGGTACTCTTATGAATCTTTCTTATTCCTGAGGCCTATCTATTTATGTCAGTTGTTGATTCTGAAATCTGAATATTCTCGGTGGAGGAGTGTCCCTGTAATTTTCTTTGTATACCTTCCTATCCCCTTTGATTGTTTCTGCATAGATTTTTTGATATGTTTCTTGTTATGTTGTTTTGGAGCTTGATCCCTTTTATGTCTGATTGTATCCAAGTCCAAACTTTTCATGATGAGGTTTTTGACTAGTGATAATGTCATTCAAAACTTTTGAGTTGTTTTTCATATTTTTCTTATGAAGATCCTTTATTAATGTGACAATTTATTCTTCCAAATTTCCAATGATCATGTCTCTTCATTATAGCTATTCTTTGAGTTTTTATTCAATTTGTTATCTTCTTCAATTTGAAGCTTCAAATTTGTGATCATTTGTTTTAGTTCTTGAGTGTCTTCTTTCTTGTCTCGTTCCACTTGTAGTTTCTTGTTTTTCTTCATTTCTCTTTGATAACTTCTATGGCACACAACAATTCTTCTCGATAGTCAACTTCTGCCTCTTCATATTATTCTTCGGTCTCGTCATATTCTTCCTCGGAGTCTTGTTTATCAGAGTCTTCTACTACCATGAATAGAACTCTTTCTGTCTCACTATCACTAACTTCATGTTCATCTGACGATGAGATGTCTTCTTTGGTGCATAATCTTTTCTTGAAAACTTTCTTTGTGGTTCTTTTGCCTTTATATGTTTGTTTTCTATTTGAGTAACCTTCACCATTTCTCTTTTTCTTATGAGGACATTTGTCAGCAAAATTACCAATACCATCACAATTAAAATAAGTCAAAAGAAACTTACCTCTATACCTTATGTTGGTTCCCTTGTTCAATATTCTAACAAAGTTGGTTGCTTCTACATCATCTTCTAAGATGTCACTGTTGTTGCTATGTTATTTTTCTTTTTGTTTTCCCTTTTGCTTTGACCTTTTGGATTCTTTGAATGCTGCTTCTTTATATCTGGATTTTCCTGTTCATTTCTCATTTCATATGCTGTGAAGATTCCATGTAGTTCGTCCATGCTTATTGATTTTAGATCTACTCTTTTTTCTAGTGTTGATATCTTAGGGTCAAATCTCATAGGAAGAGATAATAGTACATTTTGAACAATTATAGATTCTTTGATTTCTTCTCTCAATCCCAAGATTGCATTTATTGTTTCATCGACTCGTAAAAATTAAGCTACGATATTCTCATCTTCCTTCATATTTAGTTGTTTGAACTGACCTTTGTAAGTTTGAAGCTTTGCTGCTTTGACTTTTGAATCTCCTTCATAAATATTTTGAAGTTTGTCCCAAATATATTTAGCATATTTACAATGTGAAACTTTGGTGAATATTGATTCTCCAAGACCATTCAAAAGTCCATTTGTGGCTTTGGAATTATTCTCACCAAGTTTCACTGCTTTGTCATTTGTCGGTGGAACTGCTTGATCCAGAATTGGATCTCAGGACCAAAATGGGTCCAGGAAGGCCTAAACCTAAATGTCCTCATAATGGATTCAAAATGGATGTGAGTGTAGGCCTCTTCGATACAAACCCAACACAACTTGAACAGGCTCAAACGGACGTCATATGCTAAATATATCGTAGTCTGTTCGTTTCGTCAAACAAGAAAAAAAAAAAATATGTTGACTGTACAGTCCATACAGTGTTGATGTGGTAGGTGAATGTACAGGTTGTACGACCATAAATATGACGTGGAAATGTGTGTTGGCACTGACTGGGTAGGTTCAATTGGATGAGTCAGGGGGTGACATGTAGCACCACTGTAAGGGTGACACGTGGCATGGGATGACGTGGCCAGGTCGTACGACACGTGGTAGTTTGTTGATGTGGAAGGTACGATAGATGTTGACAGGGAAGATATGTGGCATTCTGACTGGGTTGGAAGTGGTCAAATCATTCTCTGACATGTGGAAGTTATTGGCAAATGTGATGGTGTCACGTGGCCCAGTCCTGGGCTGCTACATGGCACCCCACTATCGGTTGTAGTGTTTGGAAAAATTTGTTTGGGGTCTACGGGATTCGAACCCATGAAATCTAGTCCGAACTAATGGTTTGGCAGGACCGGGCTACTAGCCATCCCTCGTTGGCTCTTAGTAAAATAGTCCAAAAAATTTTATTTGAATTGATATTTGTTGAAATTTGGGAGGAGAAAAGGTTGGGGCCTAGCCTGTTGGACAACTAAGAGGGGGGGTGAATCAGTTGTTACTGTGCTTAAGAAATTATGCTTATTTTAAACTCTTTATAGAACACTTAATGAAAATCAAAATAATACAGGGAGGTAAGCAATAGAACATTCGACATCAGTCACACATATGAAATATACAGAGATAGATATTTCCTGAGGAAACCCATAAAGGGTAAAAACCATTTCTTCTTGGTATGACAAGTAATCTTTACATTCTGTACATTATCATATATATGAGCTCCAACTCATTCTGAGGTTACAACCTCTATTTTGCAAGATGCAACTTGTTGAGAGCACCAACTCTCTGTTTTCTCTAGCACCTACTGGAAGGAAGCACCAACTCCCTGGTTTCTCTAGCACCCACTAGAAGGAAGCACCAACTCCCTAGTTTCACTAGCACCTAGTAGAAGGAAGCACCAACTCCCTAAGTGTTCCAGCACCAACTGGATGGAAGCACCAACTTCCAGTCACACAGGCACCAACCTGTATAACAGAGAACAACAATTCTCCCTTGCACCACCCTGCCACCCTGGTTTCTTTGGCTGCAACCAGATGGAAGCTACAATGCCCTGTGTTCAAGCACCCACTTGAACCTATGAGGACAAAATTCCTCCCTAGCACCTCCCTACCACCCTGAAATATAAATACTTTCTACTGAAACTTATTACAGTGATTCAATAGTTGTCATTGGCTTACCAGGCTTATCACTATTCTGTTATGTTGCTCTGTTCTCCTGTATTAGTGTCTCTCTGCTGCATCTTCTTGTTCTTTCTAATCTTCTTCTTTTCTCTACAAGTGCACCTCAACCTTCTTTTACTGTCTCAGCTATGCATCTATGTTCTTTTCTTCTGCTGCGTTTTATGCTATGCATGCCATGTCCCTTCTATGCACCATTCCTCTTTTGTGAATTTCAGCTGTTGCACTCTACCTCCTTCTACACGCCTGAATCACTCTCAACAGTAGCATCCATATCTTCTCTATTCTCTGTATTTATACTATATGTGCACCTTCTTCTTCCTCCATGCACAGTGCCTCTGCATGCTCTTCATCGTGCCATGGTTCTGCCCATCGAGTTGTTCACTGCCACTCCACATTGCCACCGCTTCACTCCCTCAAGCATCAACACACTCTCTTTGTTCTGCATGTTTTCCTCATTTTGAATCCTCTTCCTGATCATCATAGCAATTCCTCATCTTTTCTGGTAGTTATACCCATGTGTTCATCATCACTGGGTGTTATGTTGAGATTCCTTAGCATGCCTAGTAGTCGAGACTCTTTGTTTTCTCTATCATAGTCGAGCTCATCCTCTCTGTTGTAGTTACAGGATTCAATGCTCTTCCATCTGTCAATCAACAATCTTCATTCCACTGGCAGATGACTTGAGACTCTTCAACTCCTCTGGCAATCACAGTGAGGCCTCTTTGATTTTTCTGTGCAGAAACAAATAGTGGTTTTTGGCAGTTACACTTTGAAGCTCTTGAGCCTTATGCCTTTGGCACCTTTTACCTTTCCTTTCACATGTGGCCTCAGGTGTTGATCACAACCTACACCAAAAGGTGTTTTTGCATTTTGACATTTCGAGATTTCGCATGTCGCGAATTCCTATTGCGAGGCATCTTGACTCTCCAAGTTGCGATCTCCAAAACTCCATGTCGCAATTTCACATTTCAACATTTCACGATTTCGACCATTCTTGTGATGAGATATATTGATGCTCCATGTCGCGATCCCCGAAAATACAAAACTCCATGTCGCGATCCCCAAAACTCCATCTCACAATTTTTCATTTTGACATTCCGCGATTTCTCATATCACGAGTTCAAGAGGTTAGGGAACCCCGTTCCTTTGACTTTCCAATCAACAAAATGAATATCTTTCACCATGTGTCATATGGACGCAACGGTCCCAATCTTATCATGATTTTGAAACTTCATGGGCCTTCGTCGTGTCTAATCAACGGTCCATATCTTATCATTATTTTGAAACTTCACGGTCCTTTATCGTGTCTGATCAATGGACCAGATCAATCCTTGATCCAACGGCTAGGATTATTTTTCAGTTTCACATATTGCGACTTCAAAGATTAAAGTTCCTTTGATCTTTGATTTCCCGGTCTGTGAAACTCTGAAATGGAGTCTTTGTTGATGTGCCTACTTCGGGATTTCAGGGTTTCACATTTCACATCTTTAAGACTCCTGTGATGAAGAGTCTTGACTCTTGATTCGTCCAACTCCCGGTATCCAAAACCTTTGATTTCCCAGTCTGCGAAACTTTAAAATGGAGTCTTTGTTGATGTTCCTGTTTCGAGATTTTGGCATTTCGCATTTCACAACTTCAGGACTTCTGTGATGAAGAGTCTCGACTCTTGACTCCTCCAACTCCCGGTATCCGAAACTCCGAAATGGAGTTTACTCTTCTGATCTTTCCATGCCATCAACATTGTTGATCTTCCTTGCCTGCCTATTTGCCATCAAATGAACAAGCACACTCTTGCACTCTGCATGCACTTCTGCACTATCTCTTCTGGTCTTCACAAGCTTTCTCTGCTGCGTCTCCCCAAAATAATTCCAGTGCTCGCCTAGCACATTATACCTGTCCTCAATCCATCATCAATGTTGTACTTGCCATCAATGACAAGCATACGCTACCTGTAAAACATGCCAACAATCTCCCCCTTTGGCATTGATGGCAACAAAGGCACCCGGACCTGTTCTTTTCTCCCCCTTTGAGATCAATGTCAAAGAAAACATGCTCCCTCTGAGCTTTTGCAATATTTTTTGAAGGTATCAGATATTCAATCAATAAAAAATCCCCCTAATAGGATGGACTCTCTTAGGTGTGAGACGGGATGACACACAGCTTCTGTCGGAGATATTCAAATGGTGTCTTGGCTAATGGTTTAGTAAAGATGTCTACAATTTGTTCTGTGGTTGGAATGTAATGGACCTGAACAATCTGATTGGTGACCTACTCTCTCAGAAAATGGTATTTTATGAGAATATGCTTGGTATTGGAGTGGAATACAGGATTCTTGGACACACTGATGGCATTAGTGTTGTCACGGTGAATTGGGATTGGTGCAACGTATTTTACCTCCAAGTCTGCAAGTGTCTGAATCATCCATACTACCTGAGTGCAACAGGTAGCAACAACAATGTACTCTACCTCTGTAGTTGATAAATAAGTGGAACCTTGCTTTTTACTCAACCATGCTACTAGAGAATCTCCTAAGAAGAACGCACCTCCACTCATGCTTTTCCTTTCATCCATGCAGTTAGCCCAATCAACATCTAAGTAGACTAATAATTGAAAATTCTGATTCTTAGGATACCATAGGCCATAGTTCATTGTTTCTTTCAAATATCTAAATATTCTTTTGACATCTACCAAATGACTCTGTTTAGGTGCAAACTGATATCTTCCTACCATTCCAACAACATGCATTATGTCTAGGCGAGATGTTGTGATGTATAGCAAGCTACCTATCATTGATCTATATGAACTTTGATCAACATCATCTGAGTCATCATCCTTGCTTAATTTGCATCCAGTAACGATAGGTGTGCCCACAGGTTTAGAATCTTCCATTTGAAACCTTTTCACCATTTCTCTTAGATATGTTTCTTGAGAAATGAACATCCCTTCAGACCTATGAGTAATTTGCAGACCAAGAAAAAATGACAGTTCACCTATCATAGACATTTCAAACTTAGACTCCATGGCAGAAGGAAACCATTGTACCAATGAATCCTTATTACAGCCGAAGCTGATGCCATCTACATAGACCGACATGATGAGAAAATAATTATCCTTTGTTTTGATATATAGATTGTTGTCAATTGTTCCTCTCTTGAACCCTTTGTCTTTGAGATACGTATCCAGTCTGTGATACCAGGCACGAGGGTCTTGTTTTAACCCATATAAATATTTCTTCAGCTTGCATACTAAGTCAGGGTTATCAAACAGTTAGAAACCCTCTGGTTGTTCCATATAGACTTCTTCATTTAAATCTCCATTTAGAAAAGATGACTTGACATCCATTTGATAGACTTTAAACCTTTTATGACAAGCATAGGCAAGAAATATTCTGATAGCTTCTAATCTTGCTACGGGCGCAAATGTTTCATCCAAATCCATTCCTTCTATTTGAGCATAGCCTTTACAGACCAATATTCTTTGTTCCTGACAACTTGTCCCTGCTCATTCAATTTATTCTTAAAGATCCATTTGGAACCAATGATATTTTTCCCTTCAGGTCTATGAACCATCTCCCACATATTGTTTTTCTCAATTTGATAAAGTTCATCATTCATTGCTTTAACCCAATGGTCATCTTTGCTAGCTTCATTGAAATTATTGGGTTCCACCATGGATATGAAAGATATATGTGATTTTTTGGTGTTTTTTATTATCTTTCTTTTGGTTTGTACACCTTTGTCTTTTTCACCAATTATCTGACTTGCATGATGATTCTTTTGAGTGATTCTGGAGGAAGAATTTGAAGTTGTCTATTGATTTGAGTCTGTCTGAGTATCTGTGTCTTCATCTGATTCATATTATTCATTTTTTGATTCTTGGACCTGTTCATCTTTATCTTTAGCTATGTCCTCTGTAGAAGACTCATTATTGTACACCTCTCTTGCTGGGATTCCTTCGTCAACTTTTTCTTGTCATAATTGGATGACTCCTCTTGTCACTATTATCTCTCTTTTTCTGAATGTTTTCCCCCTTTGTTCCTAAAAGGTTAGCTTTCCTTGACAAGGTCTTTCCTCTTGTTATCTCTAGAGGATGTCATGTATATCATTTTGTAAAACAAAATGTTGTTGTTGACTATGCCGTTGTCCTACTGACACACTACGTAATTGTAGCTCATACTTTTCAAACAACCCTTGGATCTCCCCATTGATTCTCATCGATCTCTATTACTGCAATTTCATTTTTATTCCATGATGCATACAATCCAAGGCTTTTATGACCATATTCAATCACAAGAAAAAACCGCTACAACCATTCTCATACCTGCTTTTCTTTTTCACAGACGAAGGAACTGCATTAGGTTTCTTAGGAGCCTTGATTTCTTCCTTGTTGTATCGAATACCAGATTTGTCATTTCGTGATCTCTGACTATCCAAGATCTTATCCAGGGTCATGGAGCTGTTTAAGAACTTGCTTTGGGTGTTTGACTTTTGAACCTTCAAAACTTTAGCTTCCATCTTATGACATGATTCTTCTTCTACTTTTTCTGTGGGATAGATGCTAACTAAACGTACTTTTATTGTATCTGTGTCTTTTTCTTCACTTGTAAGGGAGGATTCAATATCAACATCATTAATTGTCCTTATGCCTTTATTCACCACTTGTCCTGAGTTTACATTTTCCTTACACTCTTTGGACGTGAACACCTCTTCATTGCCTCTGTCACACTTTTTGACTTGTACTGAGAAAATTATGATTCAGACCATCCACAAGCAGAACGTATTGGGCATCTCCTTTGTCATTACTCAAAATCACCATCCCTCTATCCTTGATTTTACCTGGTTCATCATTTTCAAGAATCACATTTCCTGTTTTTCTTTTACTTATGGACATAAGCTTATCCTTGTCTCCAGTCATGTGTTTGGAACATCCACTATCTATATTCTCGGAGGCCTTTTGTTTTTGAGTTGAAAGTGCCAGACCACATTTTTCACTATCTTTCCTTTTCCATGTGCTGGCCTTTCTATCTAAGAACTTTATCCTTGGATCTGCTTTGTAATTCTTCAGATGGTAGTTTGTAGCTTTGTGGCCAAAGTTGTGACAGTTATAGCATTCAATCTCATTATTGAATAGGTCAAAGTTATTGTTGCAGCGTTGTCTACTCATTGACTGTTTATTATTTATTGACCTCCTCAGTTGCATGTATCTAGACTTAATTTGGCAATTTGCAATCTGTGATGGTTTGTTACTTGTTTGTATCATTCTTTGTTGTGGCAGATATTTATTCCTTGGAAATTTTAATTTCTCATGTCTAAGTCTTAAGGAACAATTTACAGCTTTGTGACCAAAGTTAGAACAATAGAAACAATATCCATAGAAAAATTCTTTGTACCTGGAAAATGGTTGTCTTCTTTGAGCGGATCGATTTCTTCCATGCTGATGATTTCCTTGAGTAGGGAGTGTATTATTTCCTTGTTCTACAGATTCATTTCTGGAACCTTTTTCTTTACTCCTCCTGGGTGATTGATTATCTTCCTTTGTTTCTGCAGGTTTGTTGTCGTCGTTGGTTGTAGATTTGGAAAACTTGATGAAGTCTTTGTTGCTTGGATGACCACTACTTGATCCCTCTTCATAACCCAAACCTGTTTTCAACTTTGGATTCCTTTGTTGATTCAGAATGGTGGCTAATCATTTTGAGGCTTTGATACTTGATAGATTCTGATGATACAAGGCTTGAAACTTCTCCAACTCTTTCCTAGTTTTCACTACTTCTTCTTCCAGAGCTTTACATCTTGCCTTCTTTTCTGATAATTGTTGTTTCAAAATGTCCTTGATTTTCTTTGCCTCTTCTAATTCCACTTTTAGCAGGGCAAAGTCTTCCTCAGGCTGTTTACTGTCTTTTTCGAACTATATCAGCAATTGTTTCTTCTTTATGTTCTTAATTCTGAGTTTGTCAATCTCTTCCAATGCACTGATCAGTTCTCCTTCCATATCAACCACAACTTCTTCATCTTTATCATAACTTCTTGTTCTCTTATTATCATAATCCTCTTTGTCCATAAGAATGAATTCATTTACCTTATCTTCATAGGAAGAGTCACTATCAGTGTCTTCTGAGGAGTCATCATTGTTTACACATAAACTTTTCTTTCTATAAAATCTTTTGGATTTGTACTTCTCTTCACCTTCAGAGTTCTGGTCCTTCTTCTTGTGTGGAAACTTATTTTCAAAGTGACCTATATTACCACAGTTAAAAAATTTGAAGGTCATTTTACCTTGGTACTTGCCTGATCCCTTCTTCAGTCTCTTCACAAATTTTGCTTCAATTTCATCAGGCTCAAAATCCTCATTCTTGTCTGCCTTAAATGATGCTTCTCTGGAGGTGGGTTTATCTTTAAATATTCTCATTTCATATGCAGTCAATGTTTCTAGAAGTTGATCAAAATCCAAGGTTTTTAGATCATTAAGTTCTTCTATAGTAGAGACCTTTGGGTTGAACCTATCTGGTAGTGATCTCAAAATTTTCTGAACTAAAGAAGGTTCCTCAAATTTTTCACCAAGTGCTTTCATTACATTTACCAGTTCTTCAACTCTCAGAAAGTATTTTCCAATAGTTTCATCTTATTTCATCTTCAACTGTTCAAACTATACTCTGTAGTTTTGAAGCTTGGCATCCTTTACCTTCTCATTACCTTCATAACTGCTAATGAGTTTGTCCCACATTTCTTTGGCAGTTTCTAGGTGCATAACTTTTACGAATTCTTCTTTTGCAGCCCCACTCAAGATAGAATTCGTAGCCTTAGAATTGAAGCTAGCTTGTCATCCTTATTAGCTAGTACAAGTGGCTTCACATAACCAGTATCTACCACATCCCAGACATCTGCACCTAAAGCCATTATGTAGGTTCTCATTCTAACTTTCCATAAGGAAAAGTTTGTTCCATTGAACAAAGGGGCCTTATTGGTTGAATTTTCTTCATGGATTGACATGTTTAATCTCTAGGATCTACTCTTAGATAAAAGAGTCTCTCTTTGATACCAATTGTTGGACAACTAGGAGGGGGGGGGTGAATCAGTTGTTACCGTGATTAAATAATTATGCTTATTTTAAACTCTTTACATAACACTTAATGAAAATCACAATAATGCAGGGAGGTAAGAAATAGAACATTCAACATCAATCACACATATAAAATATACAGAGATAGATATTTCCTTAGGAAACCCATAAAGGGTAAAAACCTCTTCTTCTTTGTATGATAAGTAATCTTTACATTCTGTACATTATCATACATATGAGCTCCAACTCATTGTGAGGCTACAACCTTTGTTT
>JZKD02S1841933.1:161065-173587 GCA_000966675.3 Picea glauca | reverse complement strand
TCTCTAGCACCCACTAGAAGCAAGCCACAACTCCCTAGTTTCTCTAGCACCCACTAGAAGGAAGCACCAACTCCCTAAGTGTTCCAAAAACAATTGGATGGAAGCAAAAACTTCCAGTCACACAAGCACCAACCTGTATAACAGAGAACAACAGTTCTCTCTTGCACCACCCTCCCACCTTGGTTTCTATGGCTGCAACTAGATGGAAGCTACAACTCCCTGTGTTCAAGCACCCACTTGAACCTCTAAGGACAACATTCCTCCCTAGAACCTCCCTACCACCCTGAAATATAAATATTTTCTACTGAAACTTATTACAGTGATACAATAGTTATCATTGGCTTACCAGGCTTATCATTGTTCTGCTATGCTTCTCTTCTCTCCTGTATCAGTGTCTGTCTGCCTGCATCTTCTTGAGCTTTCTGATCTTCTGCTTTTCTCTACAAGTGCACCTCAACCTTCTTTTACTATCTCAGCTATGCATCTCTGTTCTTTGCTTCTGCTACGCTTTATGTTGTGCATGCCATGTCCCTTCTATGCACCATTCCTCTTCTATGCATTTTAGCTGCTACACTCTACCTCCTTCTACACACCTAAATCACTCTCAACAGAAGCATCCATCTCTCCTCTCTATTGCAGTTACAGGCTTCAACGCTCTTCCATCTGTCAATCGCCTCTATCAACAGTCTTCATTCCACTGGCAGATGCCTTGAGACTCTTCAACTCCTCTTGAAATCACATTGAGGCCTCTTTGATTTTTCTATGCAGAAACAATCAATGGTTTCTGGAAGTTACACTATGAAGATCTTGAGCCTTATGCCTTTGGGACCTTTCACCTTTCATTTCACATGTGGCCTCAGGTAGTGACCACAGCGTACACCAAAAGGTGTTTTCGCATTTCGGCATTTCGGGATTTCGCATGTCGCGAATTCCTGTTGTGAGTCATCTCGACTCTCCATGTCGCGATCTACGAAACTCCATGTCGCAATTTCGCATTTCGGCATTTCATGATTTCAGAAATTCTTGTGATGAGATATCTTGATTCTCCATGTCGCGATCCTCAAAACTCTGAAACTCCATGTCGCGATCCCCGAAACTCCATGCCACAATTTCACATTTCGGCATTCTGCGATTTCGCATATCACGAGTTCGAGAGCTTAGGGAACTCCATTCCTTTGACTTTCCAGTCAGCGAAATGACGATATTTCACCATGTGTCCTATGGACCCAACGGTCCAGATCTTATCATGATTTTGAAACTTCACGAGCCTTCGTCGTGTCTGATGAACGGTCTAGATCTTATCGTGATTTTGAAACTTCATGGGCCTTCGCCATGTCTGATCAACGGTCCAGATCAATCCTCGATCTGACGACTAGGATTATTTCGTGATTTTTCATATTGCGACTTCAAAGGTTAAAGTTCCTTTGATCTTTGATTTCCCGGTCTGTGAAACTTCGAAATGCAGTCTTTGTTGATGTGCCTGTTTCAGAATTTCGGGGTTTCGCATTTCGCAACTTCGGGACTCCTGTGATGAAGAGTCTCGACTCTTTATTCCTCCAACTCCCAGTATCCAAAACCTTTTATTTCCTGGTCTGTGAAACTCTGAAATGGAGTCTTTGTTGATTTTCCTATTTCGGGATTTTGGCATTTCGCATTTCGCAACTTCGGGACTCCTGTGATGAAGAGTCTCGACTCTTGACTCCTCCAACTCCCAGTATCTGAAACTCCGAAATGGAGTTTACGCTTCTGATCTTTCCATGCCATCATCGCTGCTGATCTTCCTTGCCTGCCTATTTTCCATCAAATGAACAAGCACACTCTTGCACTCTGCATGCACCTCTGCACTGTCTCTTCTGGTCTTCATGATCTTGCTCTGCTGCGTCTCCCCAAAATACTTCTGGTGCCTGCCTGGCACATTATACCTGTACTCAAGCCATGATCGTTGTTGTACTTTCCATCAATGAAAAGCCCCCAACGAAAACACTACCATACATCCATTGTAATATGACCTAGGCCCATTCTTATCCTTTGGCGCAGGGTTTGATATGGTGTAGTTATAAAAAATATCCCCTGATCGCTCTACTGTATCCATATGGCCTAAAATTTTTCCCCATTGGTGCATAACCATTGGATTGTAGGGTTGGTGCCCGGTCGGCCAGGCTAGACCTGAATATCGTGGGGCTAAATTGCCAAATAAAGCGTGTGGATGGGAAGGATCAGGCCATATGGCCATATTTGTGACTAGGGGTCGGGGCTTAAGGGCCAGACCAGTGCACCATATTATCCTGAAGCCACATGGAGGCGCTCCATAGGACTAGGAGCTCGCAAGAAAAGGGGTTGTGCCCTAATTATTTGCAAATGTGGGTTTTATACTATGTATTATGGTTTTTATTGATTTTTGACCTGATGTTGGGAGATTTTGGGAGTTTGTTGCCAACTTCAAGTGTATATAAACCAAAGGTTATTGAATCCATGGAAGGACATTCAAAAGAGGAAAATGTTGAAGGATTGTTGATCCAAAGCCATTTTTATGCAGAGAAGCCATTAAGGAGAGCACCTTTGCAGGACATTTCTGGGAGCTCCGTTCATCTGTTTTCAGTGCCGTCAGTTTTGTTGGGTTCTTGAGATCTGGTAGAACATGACTAGATCTGTTTGTAATCCATTTGGCACTGTTATGATGTTTTTTTAAATATTTGAACAAAATTAAGAAAGCCTCACCCACTGAGACAAAGGCCCGAAGACATAGGCGAGATTGTCGAACTCCGTTATCAAATTCTCTTGTTATGATTTGTTGTTTCTTTATGTTCATTTCTAGATCTATATATGTTTAATGGATGATATGTTTATTCATTAAATATTCCTCTTTCATAAATATTCCTAAATGGTAATTTAACTCATGCTTTAAAACTCAACCATTGTCGTTAAAAGATATTTTTGGATGAAGTGGTATCACAACTAGTTGACAGTTGGATTTTGAGTTTGCATGTTAACCAGGGAAAGACTTTATCGTGGTGAAGGTGATATTGTTGAAGAGAATCCATTGATTAGACTGAGAAAGAGAACTTATCAAAGTGAGAAGATGGCATCAGAAGAGGGACTTTCTAATGAGAAGAAAAAGTTTTGAAATACTTTCTTCGCCATGTCGGAGATGATGAAGGTTTTTTATGAGGATTACTTGGAATGGAAGAGACCAATTCTAGGTGA
Source organism: Picea glauca (assembly GCA_000966675.3). Lineage (NCBI taxonomy): Eukaryota > Viridiplantae > Streptophyta > Pinopsida > Pinales > Pinaceae > Picea > Picea glauca. Next base: position 170,383 of record JZKD02S1841933.1, on the reverse strand, counting down.
ATCTTCAAAGGTCAAAAGTGAAGAAAGAGAGGATCCTCCTCAAATTCCTCCTTCACCTCCTTATTCTCCATCAAATTTTTCTTCTTCAAGTTCAAGTTCTAAATCCACTGCAAGAAAACATGTCCATAAACATAAACAAGAAATGCCTTTACTTAAACTTGATGTCAAATTTGAATATTACCCATGTATGATGGTGAATTCAATGTAGAGAGGCTTGATAACTAGGTCATACAGATGGAGTTTTATTGCAGTGTGCAACAAATCAAGAATGAGGAAACTCAAATCAAGTTGTCATCACTTAGACTTGCAAGCACATCACTCATCTGGTGGCAAAGCAAGTTGCAAAATGGCACGCAACAAGTGGGTAATGTATTTCCATCATGTAAAGTTTTTTTTTATGCACTTAGAAATAAATTATATCCTTTGGTTTATAAAGAGAAATCTTTAATTGAATGGCAAGGTCTTAAACTAAGAAAAGGACAAATAGTGCAAGAATACATAGATGGTTTTCATAAGATGGCATTGATGTTAGATATTCCTTTACATACCCAAGAAACTCTTATGAAGTATATAGAAGGTTTACCTGCACATATTCATAACACTGTATTTATGTTTGGACCTACTAATATTTATGAGGTTTCTATTCAAGCTACATACATTGAGGCAGGGAAAATAAGATTTGGTGTATCAGGGGAATCATCTTCAAGGAAAGAGGACAAAAAGAGGTGGAATGGAAAGAAGGAAAATTTAGTGGAAATAAAGGAAGAGAAGCCCTATTGCAAGCATTGCAAGAAAGAAGGGCATGATGAGGAACATTTTTGGCAATTTCATCCCAAGAAGAGGCCAAAGTGGTTCAAAGAAAGAAAGGGAGGAAAATAGTTGCAGCAACAACACGACCAATAGACTTGGGATCGGCTTCGGGTGATGAATCTAAAGTCTCGTTGGTTGGTTTGGCAGGTAAAATTGGTTATGGATTTGATTCTAGAAGTAAATTGTTTCACATAAGGGTCATAATGAGGCATACTAAGGTCGACACATTGATAGACAGTGGATCTCAATCTAACTTGATTTCAGAAGAATTGGTTAAATAATTGGGATTAAACACTTAGATGCATCATAAGCCTTACACAGTTAAATGGATAAACAACAATCATCAATTGCACATAACAAAGCAATGCGCATTTAAGTTTGCAATTTCATCTAAGTTTGTGGACGAGGTAACATGTGATTTGGTGCCACTCAATGAATGTGGAATGGTCTCAGGTAGTCCTTACTTGTATGATCGTAAAGCAATATTCTACAGGGAAAAGAATCAATATCACTTAACCAAATGATGTAGGAGAATCACTATCACATCAAAAGGAAGAGGACATGGAATTGAAGTTGACACCTGAACGCATCGAAGGAGCCAAACCGACCTTTAACCAACTTGCTAGCGGTGTGGAGATCTTTTTGATTTTATCGTTAATTAATTAGTTATCTATAAATTTGGGCCACCATTTGAAATGACAGAACAATTGTAAATCCTTTACACGATTGTAAATTATTACAAGTGTGGGATACTTTCCCTGATTAGTCATTAGGTTTCATTAATTGAGTAGGTTACTGCTTGAATAGAATTTCATAGTATTTAGATAGGAGGAATAAGAGCGATGAATCCCTGGGTCCTTACACAAGTTTTCATTGTAATAGTTGAGAAGGAGATATCTATTGTAACTATGTTTTCTTTTGAAATGAATAGAAGAGAGGAAGATGACCCAAATACATAGTGTTGATATTGTTACAGTTTGACTATGTTGTTATGTGTTTGTGAATGGATGATTTTCATAATGAATGAATGAATAATTGAACAAGTTCAATTGTTTTTCTTCTGTAAAATTATGCAAGGAGTGCATGCAGAGTGCAAGGAGTGCATATGAAGAATTATTTTTCGACTTAAAGATCAGAAGAGATAGTGGGGAAAATTCTATATGCAGAGTGTGCATATTGAGTGCAAGGAGTGCGTATAGAATAAAATTTGTGTTAAAGTTTGAAAGATTAGGAGGTTGAGCGCAGAGTATGCCAGGAGGACATTAGAAAGTATTTTGAAAAAGACACATAGTGCAAGTGTGCGCTAGGTACAAGATTTAATTTCAATTGCCAGAAGATCAGGAGGAGTAGTGGTTTTAAGTCTCGAGAGGAGATACTTAGAAGAATTTCTAAGTTTTGAAGAATGGAAGTGTTCAAAGGTGGAGTGCAAAAAATTAAAGTTCGAAAGAGGAATGAGCACGGAGGATTAAGTGGGAGAAATCCTTAAGAAGAGAAGTTTGAAGACTGGATAAGATCGAGGGTTAAGATCCATTCAAGAGGAGCCAAAATATTTCAATCCGTTAGATCTCAGAGAAGTAGTGCACTGGTTAGTAGCGAGGAATAATCGAAATTTCTCAAACTAGGAGATTTGGAAGAACTAGAGTGGAATTCACAAAATCATAGGGATCGTTCATCGAAAGGGGACATGTGGCAACATATCAACGATTCGTTGATTCGTAAATCGGGCAGTTGGAGGTAGGAGTTGTGAAAACTTGCAAGGCTTGAGTTTTTGATTTGATAGTGATTGTCAGATCCAGAGGAACACAAACCATTGATTTAGCACTCTGAAATATCGACATTTCAGGAGTGTGAAGGAAGTTCCTCTCGGAAGTTGTGAAACGCGAAATCATGATTTGATCATAGCCATTGGCTGGAGAGCTAGTGTGGACCATTGATCTGATCCAAATATTTCATAATTTTGGGTATCGGAGGATCAAGAGAACGGAAGTGATTCGCAGCGGGAGTTCCCGATATGCGCAATCCCGATGTGATCAGAAGGATTGGCCCCGGGTCATAGTGAAGGGTCATATGGATGGAGGATAAGGGAGGAGCTAGCATGATCTAGGCCCTTGTCAGAATTTCAGGGCTCGGGAGTTCGAAGGACAAAGAGTCGGTTGGCTCATATAGCCGATACGCGATACTGCGATGCACCTTTTCAGATAGGTGTGTGATCACAAGGCATGGTCATGTGGAGAAGACTTACGCTTAGCACTTTTTCACGCGGTAGAATTTTGTAAAGACCTGTAAATTGTTTCTCAAAGGTTCCAGTAGGGAATTGAAGACTATTTCAATTCAGTCTTGAGAAGATCATAAGACCGAGAGGTCACACAGCCCTTGGAAAGAAGGGGGGTCTACACCAAGTGGTATCAGATCCTGAAAAATATTTGAATTTGAACTCATTGTGTTGGGAACAGTTGAAGCGATGTCGTCGAGGATACACACATGACCACCTACAACAAAACGTGTTGTAGGAAGAGAAGTGAGAGAACTTTGCGAAAGGTTGGAAGCGATGGAAGCAATTCAAAGGAGAACACCTTCCGCTGAAGATGTTAGTGATGCAGAAAGTGAAGAAATAGAAGTTGTAGAAGCTATAGAGGAAGATGCAGTCGAAGAACTCTTAATGAAAGTTGTTGTGAAGTTGGGAGCTAGAGGAAACATGGACGTCCCAATGTATGAAGGTAACTTGGATGCCAAAGAGTTATTGGATTGGATAAGGTCCCTGGATAAGTATTTTGACTATGAATGTGTTGAGGAAGGAAGGAAGGTGAGACATGTTTTCACCAAATTAAAAGGACATGCAGCATTGTGGTGGGATGAATTGCAAGCACAAACAAGGAGCAAAGGAAAACAAAAGATAAAGAATTGGGACAAGATGGTAGCCAAATTGAAGGCTAAATGCATACCTAGGGATTACCAGATAGAGATGTTTAGAAAATTGCAGAACCTGAGACAGAGGGGTATGACAGTGAAAGCATATACATAATAATTTTATAGGTTGAATATTAGGACTGGACAAAGAGAGAAGGATGATGAAAAGGTTTCTAGGTATATAAATGGTTTGAGGTATGAAATTCAAGATGAAATCAGTATGATTACTATGAGGACAGTGGAATATGCTTATCAGATTGCACTAAAGGAAGAAGAAAAGTTGGATAGAAACCAGAGTCGACGGAACAGAAGCAGAGGATTAAATAGAGGTAAGGGAGTTTTCTATGATAAGGCACCTAAAGCTAAGGATGAGAATGAGAAATCATATGGTCACTTTGAAACAGGAGGAAGTTCTCAAAGAAGACCATTTGGTGGGATAAATTATTTTCCTCGAGGAAGAGGAAGAAGTAGAGGAGGTGGATTTAAATGTTATGCCTATGTAAAGACAGGACATATGTCTTGGGAATGTCTCGAGAGGAAGAGAGAAGGAGGAGGAGAATCACACATTTCAGAATCCCAGAAGAATGTGGAAGTAGAGGCAACAGAAGGAGGACAAAATCTTATGATGAGGAAAGTTCTTATAAAGCCAAAGAAATAAATAGAAGGCTCAGCTCAGCGAACAAGGTTGTTCAGAACTTCTTGTAAGACAAAGGACAAAGTTTGCAAGATGATTATAGACAGTTGGAGTACTAATAATTTAGTATCAATAAATATGGTGGAGAAGTTGAAGCTGGAAACAACTGCACACCCAAGTCCATAAAAAGTATCATGGTTGTAGAAAGGATATCAAGTAATGGTAAGTCAACAATGAAAATTTGAATTTAAAATAGGAGCCTATAAATATGAGATTATGTGTGATGTAATTCCCATGTATGTTTGTCATATTTTTTGGGGGAGACCGTGGCAGTTTGATAGGAATTTTATTCATGATAGGAGGAAAAATACTTATACTCTAGAGAAAAATGGTAGAACCCACATGTTACTGCCAATAGAAGAGAAGAAAGAAAAGGAAGAAGCCAGCAAAAGAATAATTCTCATGAGTGGGAAGGAACTCTTGAAGGAGGTCAAGAAATATCAGGAAATGCAATTTGTTGTAGTAAGGAAGCCAAGATCTATCCTTACCAATACTTTGGTGGATGATTTACTTGAAGAAATCCAAGAATTGTTAGAGAATTTTGTTGACATAATAGTGGATGAGTTGCCTCACTCATTACCACCCATTAGGAGTATTAGCCACCATATTGAATTGATTCCAGAAGCCAATTTTCCAAATAAAGCAACGTATAGGTTGACACCTCGAGAGAATGAAGAAGTTAAGAAGCAAGTTCAGGAGTTGTTGGATAAATTTTTAGTCAGGGAAAGTCAGAGCCCATGTGCAGTACTAACTGTATTAAGTCCAAAGAAGGATGGGGGATGGAGAATGTATACAGATTCTAGAGCTATCAACAAGATCACCATCAGGTATAGATTTCCTTTACCAAAGATGGATGACTTGATGGACTGTTTGAGTGGATTAAACTATTTTTCAAAAATAGACTTGAAGAGTGGATATCATTAGATAAGAATGCGAGAGGGAGATGAGTGGAAAACAACATTCAAGATAGATGAAGGTTTTTATGAATGGCTATTCATGCCATTTGGATTGACAAATGCTCCAAGTACATTTATGAGGTTAATGAATGAATTATCGAAGGACTTCATAAGTAAATTTGTCATTGTATATCTAGATGGTATATTAGTTTTAAGCAAAACAGAGGAAATTGCAGCAAGAAAAATTGTTAATAAACTTGAAAAAAAATTCTTTTATGAAGAAAAAGCTCATATATTTGGGTTTTTTGATCTATTGAAATGAATTGAAGATGGATCTGGAAAAGGTGAGAGCAATCAAAGAATGGTCGTCACCTAGGAGCATATTTGAGGTGAGAAGTTTTCATGGTTTAGCAAGTTTTTATAGGAAGTTTATCATAAATTTTAGTGGTATATGTGCACCCATGATGGACACTATGAAGAAGAAACAAAAGTCTTTTAATTGGACAGAGGAGGCCGAGAAAAGTTTTAGAGTGTTTAAAAATAAGATAACAGAACAACCAGTTCTGGTTTTACCAAATTTTGGAAAGACATGTCAGGTGAGGTGTGATGCAAGTGGAATAGCCATTGGAGCAGTTTTGAGTCAAGATAATCAACCAATTTCTTATTTCAGTGAGAATTTGAATGATTCTAAGGAGAGATATTATACATATGACAAGGAATTTTATGCAGTGAATCAAGCTTTGAAAAAATGGAGACAATATTTAATTCCAAAAGAGTTTGTCTTGTATAGTGATAATCAAGCTTTGCAATTTATTACTAAGCAAGAGAAGTTGAATCACAGACATGCTAAGTGGGTAGAATTCATGTAGAAATTTACTTTTTTCATTAAACATATTTCTTGAAGTGCTAACAAAGTTACAGATGCTTTAAGCAGGAGAAGTTTGGTTGTACAAGAATTTCAAGTGAAGACCTTAGGGTTTGAGCATATTAAGGAAATGTATCAGGAAGATTAAGATTTTAAGGAGGCTTATGAAGCATATGGAAATCCTTTGTTGAGGGATAACAACTCATGGTCAAAATATTTGATCCATGATGGATTGGTGTTTAAAGGAAGCTAATTGTGCATACCAAGATGTTCAATGAGAGATAATTTGTTGAAATAAAAGCACATTGGAGGTCTAGCCAGACATTTTGGTCATGAAAAAACATTTGCAAAACTAAGTAGTTTGTATTATTGGCTAGGTATGAGGGCAAATGTGAAGAAATTTGTAGACTAATGTAAGATTTGTCAACATGACAAAGGGAAGAGACAAAACATTGGTTTGTATCAGCCATTGCCTATTCTAGAAAGGCCTTGGGATGTAATTAGTATGGATTTTGTATTGGCATTACCTAGAACCCAGAAGGGAAGTGATTCCATATTTGTTGTGTTCGATAGATTTTCCAAGATGGCACATTTCATACCATTCTAGAAGACAAATTATGCTACACACATAGCCAATTTGTTTTTCCGGGAAGTTGTGAGATTACATGGATTTCCCAGAAGCATAGTTTCAGTCATGGATACTAAGTTTGTGGGACACTTGTGGAGGACTCTATGGAAGAGGTTGGGAACAAATTTATCTTTTATTTCATCATATCACCCTCAGACAAATGGACAGACCAACGTGGTGAACATGAGTCTAGGAAATTTGTTCAGAAGATTAGTCTTTGAACAAGGTTGTTAGTGGGATCAGATTTTGGCACAAATAGAATTTGCATTTAACAATTTAGTCAATAGAAGCAATGGAGAAAGCCCATTCAGGATAGTGTATGGAAGATAGCCGAGAGGGGTTGCAGAATTGATAGAATTGAAACAAGATGAATTCAGGAGCATTGGAGCAGGAAATTTTTCTACAGAAATGCAAAGACTTCATGATCCAGTTAGGAGGCAGATACATGATAGTAATCAAAAGTATAAGGACAAAATTGATCAAAAAAGAAGGGAAGTTCAATTTGAAGTGGGAGATGAAATTTTAGCTCATTTGAAGAAGGAGAGGTTTCCTAGAGGAACATATAATAATTTGAAGATGAAGAAGATGGGACCATGCAAGATACTTAGAAAATTTGCAGCAAATGCTTATGAAATTGAGTTGCCAGATAATGTTGGGATATCATCGATATTCAACATTGCATATTTCTATCCTTATAATAGAGATGACACAGGAGAATTGGATGATCAAGAAGAAATTCAGTGGGAAGAACAGATGCCCATAGTATAAAAACCTCAAATGGATAAAATTTTAGAACAAGGAGTTGGAAGGAAAGCCAGAAGAAAGATGTATCCTGAATATTTGGTGAAATGGAAGGATCACCTTGTGGAACATTCAAGTTGGGTAACTGAACTTGATATTTTGAAACATGGAAAAACAGTGCGAGAGATCATGGACAGGAATCCATGGATATTTTTGGCCAAAGGAGTATGATGCAGGAGCATTGCTATCACATCAAAAGGAAGCAGAGGTGGAATTGAAGTTGACACCTCAACGCATCGAAGGAGACAAAATGACCTTTAGCCATATTGGTAGTGATGTGGAGATATTTTTAATTTATCGTTAATTAATTAGATGTCTGTAAAGTTGGGCCACCATTTGAAATGACAGAACAATTGTAAATCCTTTACACAACTATAAATTATTACAGGTGTGGGATACTTTCCCTGATTAGTCATTAGGTTGCATTAATTGAGTAGGTAACCACATGAATAGAATGTAATAGTATTTAGATAGGAGGAAGAAGAGAGAGGAAGCTCTGGGTCATTAGACAAGTTTTCATTGTAATAGTAGAGAAGGAGATAACTATTGTAACTATGTTTTCTTCTTAAATGAATAGAACAAAGTAAATTAACCCAAATACACAGTGTTGATATTGTTATAGTTTGACTATGTTGTTATCTATTTGTGAATGTATGATGTTCATAATGAATGAATGAATAATTGAAAAAGTACAATTGTTTCTCTTCTCTAAAATTATGCAAGGAGTGCATGCAGAGTGCAAGGAGTGCATATGAAGAAGTCTTTTTTGACTTAAATCTCAGAAGAGATAGCGGGGGGAATTCTGTATGCAGAGTGTGCATATTGAGCGCAAGGAGTGTGTATAGAAACAAAATTGTGTTAAAGTTTGAAATCTCAGGAGTTTGAGTGCAAAGTATGCTAGGAGGGTGTCAGAAAGTGTTTTGAAAAAGACACAGAGTGCAAGTGTGCGCTAGGGATGAGATTTAATTTCAATTGCCAGAAGCTCAGGAGGAGTAGTGGTTTTAAGTCTCGAGAGGAAATACTTAGAAGAATCTCTATGTTTTGAAGAATTGAAGTGTTCAAAGGTGGAGCGAAAAAAATTGAAGTTCGAAAGAGGAACAATCACAGAAAATTGAGTGGGAGAAATCCTTTAGAAGAGAATTTTGAAGACTGGATAAGATCGAGGGTTGAGATCCATTCAAGAGGAGACGAAATATTTCAAGTTGTTAGATCTCGGAGAAGTAGCGCACTGGTTAGTCAGGAGGAATAATCAAAACTTCTCAAACCAGGAGAGTTGGAAGAAGTAGAGTGGAATTCGTGAAATCCCAAAACGCGAAATCCCGAAATCATTAGGATCATTCATCGAAAGGGGACACGTGGAAATAGATCAACGTTTCATTGATTAGTAAATCGAGAAGTTGGAGATAGGAGTTGTGAAAACCTGTGAGGCCCAAGTTTGCGATTTGATAGTGGCCATTAGATCCATACGAACGCGAACCATTGATTTAGCACTACGAAATATCGACATTTTGGGAGTGTGAAGGAATTTGGTATCGGAAGTTGCAAAATGCAAAATCGTGATTTGATCATAGTCGTTGGTTGGAGAGATAGTGTGGACCATTGATGTTAAGAACCAAACATCAATATAGCATAGAAAAACCTCAGTAAAAGTACTCAATGCCTTGAAAAAGAGATAATTTCAGATAATAAGCCTCTTCGAGGGGGCAACCTCCTTTTA
>JZKD02S1841933.1:139879-156092 GCA_000966675.3 Picea glauca | reverse complement strand
ATAAAATAACATTACTAATCTAATATGCCCCAATTAAGGGGTAATAAATAACATTACTAATCTAATATGCCCCAATTAAGGGGTAATGAGCCAATATTAGGGCTTAACAGTTGACATGATATGAATATTTCGTAATTTCGGGTATTGGAGGATCGAGATAATGGAGGTGATTCACATCGAGAGTTCCCGATACGTGAAATCCCGATGTGCTCAGAAGGATTGGCCCGAGGTCATAGTGAAGGGTCATATGGATGGAGGATAAGGGACGAGCTAGAAAGCGTTAGGCCCTTGTCAGAATTTCAGGACTTGGGAGTTCGAAGGATGGAGAGTCAGTTGACTCATATAGCCGATACACGATACTGTGATATGCCTTTTTGGATAGGCGTGTGGTCATGAGGCATGGTTACATGGAGAAAACTTACGCTTAGTGCTTGTGAACATGGAAGAATTTTGTAAAGACATGTTGATTGTTTATCAGAGGTTCCAGAAGGGAATTAAACACTGTTTCAATTCAATCTTGAGAAGATCCTAAGACCGGTTGGTCATGTAGCCCTTGGAGAGAAGGGGGGTCTGCACCACCAAATCAGGCAAATAATATGTTGTACATGCTCATCATTTTAAAGAAAATCAATCTTTTCAAACAATGGAACAGTTAAGAAAGGCATCGCATGCAAGAAACACATCTATAATTGTTTCAAATCTAGTAATTGATCTTAAGAAAGAACAAGAGATGATTGTAGAATTGAAGATCAATCACACTTTGCTTCAAGATAAGCTAATGTCGTCCAAGTATTACAAACATATTAGCTCATTTGCATTCATATTTTTGATGTTATCATTAGTAATTTTTTCTAATGTTGTCATATTTCAAGACAATCATAATGTTGTTTGAGATGATCAACATTAGATGAAAATGTTCGAAATGAAAGTGGAGATTGTACAGGGCGTAAATTTGAAATGGCGTGTTTCTAAGGGAGTTGAGTAGGTATGGAAGCTTTGCAGAATCTACACTTTGTGGTTCTGGTTTTATGATTTAACAAATGGTTATCCAACTCGAATCTACGAGGAACTGGTTTGTAGATAGGGTGTTGGATTATCGAACCATAACAAGACATGTGAAATTTTGATGACTGTCTGTCATAGGATTTTGTAGATTTGCTATCTGTTCTACTACTATTAGATCTACCAATCCTTAGTATTGGGGTTCCCTGGATGTTATATTCAACTGATATTTTCTGAGTCTCAAATGGGTGGAACTTGTGTTGAACTATTTGGTAGTCATGTTTCCATTCATATGTGATTGTCAGTTGAGAAAATCCAAGAGTCAAAGGGGTGACATTTTTGGGACCAGCCAGCATGCTTTCGGAGGTAGCGCGCTTGAGAATATAAGGAATGAGTGTTGGCATCGTAGTAGAGACAAAACAGAGGTAGGTTGTTGTATGCAACTGGGCAATTTGAGAGGGGGTTGCCATATCAAAACCTAAGAATTGTATGTATGCTTAGAGAAGAGAGTTAATGAAGGGGTTAGTGAGAAAGACCTAGAATTGAGAAAGGAATGAGGACCATATAGGGCCATTATCAAGAGGTTCTTGGAAACCACCAATCAAAGCATCATTAAACCGGTTATGTCTAGAGTCTAAAACACAACACAAAGTAGATGTATCTAATCCAGGGTGAACCAGTCGATTTATGAAAAACTGTAATAAACCAAGATGAACATATCTATAACCATGTTATAGTCCCCAATCTATGTCTTCTTTCTTAATAGTGGGTATTTGATATAAATTCTATCCAAGTGACAGGGGCACATTAACAAAATAATAACGCATTAGAGTAGTATCTCTGAAATTAAACATGGGAAAATCATAGATTTTCGATGGTTCGATTTTTGACATAGACCAATTCATATCTGGTTCATACTCTTGAGATAATAGACAAGTATTATATAGGGGATCAGAAGAATTAGAACTTAATATCCTTTTAAGCCATGAATATTTTTTAAACTTGGCTTTTGAAGAAAGATCATATGAAGATTGACTAGAGTTCTTGCGAGAATCCGTAATATGCTACTGCAACTTTCGGCGAAAGAAATACAGGCAAGTAAATATAGCAGTTGGTAAGATTATTACTTACAATGAGAGAAAAGACGATACACAACACTTCATGCCTTCCTTGTCTTTCACTATCTTCTCTTTCATCTTACAACAACGGTTGGAGACCATTCATAAGCAATCAATCATGTCTTCTGCTATTTAGCATTTAGACATCTCGTATTTGGAGATTTCCCAAGCCCATGGCTCACACATATGAATCTGTAAAACAACAATAGTCCATTATAACAAGATGATTTTATTTTTTCATATAATATGCAAACGCATGGCTCTGATACCAAATTTACAGGGTAGGATTGTTCACAGAGATATTACAAAATCGAATACAAACTTACATATAATCATAACATGGATCAAATGATCCTTGATTACACATTTTACAAACGAGATCAGTTTTTTTCGTTCACAAGTTCTCAAAGGTGAGTGAAGAGGATACGCACTGCCCTTACTTTAGAATCAGACTCTTGCCTCTCATTCCCAATTGATCTTAACAAAGACATAGAGGCTTTACTTATACCAAAACTAGAAGGTTGTCTATCATATTTTACATGCAACTGTCAGTCTAAAAGTAGATTCCTTCAAATGGATGGGGCAGCTGGTATAATTTTGCAACCTAATTAAGTCAGGTGACTTTTCTACATCAATTTTTTTGTATTGAACAAAATCAAGATTTTTTGCTAAGGAAATATTCTTGAACGCATGAGTGAATTTTCCTGGTCCGAGATTCCTTTGAAGAAGAAGAGAAGACTTTTCTTTGTCATCTCTTGGTAATGGATACTGTATCATATTAATTTGTCTCAGAGATGAGATTTGTAAGCATTTAGGATAGTCAGAATGTTGTCTGAGATGATCAACATTAGATGAAAATGTTCGAAATGAAAGTGGAGATTGTACAGGGCATAAATTTGAAATGGTGTGTTTCTCAAGAAGATGAGTAGGTATGAAATATTTGTAGAATATACACTTTGTGGTTCTGGTTTTATTATTTAACAAATGGTTATCCAACTCAGATCTACCATGAAATAGTTTATAGATAGGGCGTTGGATTCTTGAACTAGAAGAATATGTGTGCAATCCTGATGACTGTCTGTCATAGGATTTTGTATGTCTTCTATCTATTCTACTACTATTAGATCTACCAATCCTTAGTATTGGGGTTCCCTGGATGTTAGATTCAACTGATATTTTATGAGTCTTAGATAGGTTGAACTTGGGTTGAATTGCTTGGTTGTCATCTTTCCATTCATCTATGATTGTTAGTTGAGAAAATACAAGATTCAAAGGCATGACATTTCTGGGACCAAAATATTACAATCTGCCAAAAACCACTCTTTAAGTCAAACTTGCTAAAGATATTACAATTACTGATTTTCAAGAAAAGCATGTCTTTTGATGGTACAGGAAATCTGATGGGTAACAGAGCATCATTGAGAGCTCTATAATTCATAACCATTCTTGGGTTTCCTCTTTTCTTCTCAATCTGTTTGTTAACATAAAATCCAGGGCATGCCCAAGGGCTATGGCTGGATATGGATATAAATTGTATCAAATATAAACTGTCGATCTAGAAATGAAATCATGATTATCTTTCAAGGATGGAATGCATGGGATAAAACCCAAAAATTTCACTATAGAAATTGTATAGCATGGAATGAATTGGGTTTAAGACTAACATGGGGTTTCACTAGAAACTTGGGACTCTAGTGGGAAAGAATTCCTAAAGCAGATAAGCTCTGAATTATGAATCATGATACCCCAGTAGATGAACTCATTAAGGTTGTAGTTCATGAATTTTATGGTAACTATAAGATTGACTCTCATCATTATGCCAATATGTATATGAGTCAAAAGTTATGCCATCATAGCCAACTTCCAAATTTTTTTTTCACGATGCAAGATCTCCTCTATCGGTGTCCTGATCCTAACAATGTTACATATCTTAGAAAATACCTCTTAGCCATGCTTGGTAAAATACCTGATCTAGTTAGAGAAAGACTAGAACATCTAGATGTTGATTTAGAAGACTTATCATTAGCTGGATTGCATGAGCATATCACCACTACACTCCAAAAAGAGTGTATTCACTGTAAAACTAGCAAGTCTGTTAAGAAACAACTTGGGTTTGATTCTAGTGCGTGTGATGTTTTTGCTAAGATCTATCACTTTGGTTTTTCACCAAAGAAAGGACGTTTAGATAGTTGCAAATCCGATTGTGGATGTTTTAAGTGTAAGCACCGTTGCACCTCTTTTGTCACCTAAATGAGAAAAATAGAGATGCTTACAAGCCCAGTTGGGTTAGCTAGGCAAGACAACAGTGAAGGAAAGAGTTAGAAGTTTACAACATAAAAGAGAAGAAAATAACTAAACTAAGAACATTAAAAGAAAGAAAACTAGAGTGCATAAGGACATTAGAACAAGAAATAAACAACATTCATGCCACGAATGGAAAGCATTGTATAGTGGAAAGAAAACACCAAAGAGAAAGGGAGATGTATGGGTCCCCTCTTCCTCCAAGTGAGGGCTCTTGGACCCCCAAATATTGAGCTCTTCTTACAAGTAACAAACTAGAATGAAATGGTGAAGAGAATCCAAAGCACATTCACTCAAGAAGTGATGTGAATGGCCAAATGAAATGGTTCTTTCATGCTCTTGATGAGGAAAGAGGATCCTCCAAGAGAATATCAGCAACATAACAATACAAATGAATTCCTCAAAGATGTAGTGCACCCATGGCCTCTTTTTATAGCATAGCTTTGAGGCATTATTCAACCATCTTTAGTGCGAACAAGGGGCCCTTTAGGGAACCTTTAGGTCTTTGACCAGCCCCCCAGTCAGATTCAGCCAAGATTTGGATGTCAAATCGACTTGGAAGCTAAACTAGAAGTGGGTGGATGGCCGAACAATATCGTAAATGTGTTGTTATGAGGGGTGTGCGGTTTTTTGCATCCACATTCGCGCATCAGGCGCATGTGTGTTTTTCTTGCGTTTCTAGATGGTGCATGTGTGCGCACTCCCTATGTAGTCTTAGCACATGCTGATTTTATTGTTTCTTGTATAGTTTTGGACCTTTTGGAAATGTATTTTTGGTCCATGAGTGAACTAATGGGTTTTTTGAAGATGTTGGATTCCTGTAACCATTTGAGGATGAAATTATGGTGATAACAGATGCCCCCTGATGGATGAGGTTAGGAGCATACGTTTAGCCGAAATTCATCAATGTTTCTTCTACTGAGAGTACCATTATAAAAAGGAGCAATAATGAGAATATCAAGAGCGACCCGTTGGAGGGAGAGGGGAACCCGTAGGACCCAAACCTTTCACGAGGTGTAAAAAATAAAACTGTGTACAAATGAGATGGGCATGCCCCATGCTCATATCATGTAACTCAAAAATGTGTAATACAGTAACTGAAGTTGTGTGTTGGTGTAGATGACTGCAGTACCCTAAAGGGCATGTTGATAATAGCAGAGGATGATCTTGGTGGTGAATAAACTCTGAAAAGAAGCGATGACACCTAGAAGAAGTGTCAAGGATTCGCAGGCATTGATGGCCTAACAATTTTCAGAGGTCCTCGGAAAATATTAAAAAAAAACTGCACTAGTCGCAAAGTAAGACCCACCGCAACATGAGAAAGTGTTGAAGTTGAATGTGGTGGGGGTCAACGACATCAAAGAGAAATGATGGTTCTCTATGTGTCATCCAAGACTCCTCATTATAAAGGTAATGAGAATCAACATATTGATGCCCAACTAGAAACTGTGTTGATGTCGACAGAGAGGGAGATGTGACTTTGAGAAGTGGAGGGCTTCATGAAAGCCATTGGATAAGATCAGGAACTGATGAGGAACATTGGTGAAGTCAAGGTGTGGTGAGACACAAGACTACCCTTGGTTGGGGATATATGTGAAGTATGAGTGGCAACAACCGTGAAACTGGATCTAGTGTCACGGGGATGACTAGACATGGGTTAAATTGTGCTAGAGACATGACAAAGTGGACAAACTCAAAGATCAGGGGTACATGGATGGTGGGATACTTGGGGTTTAGGGACAATGTCAATAGAAGTAGTGGGTAACCCTCATGCTAGGGATGCTCATAATTATAGTTTGGTTGATGACATAGCCCAGTCTCTCGCAGCGATGTCTGTGTTGGAGGTCCTCCAAACCTATCTGTCACAATGAAAATCCTTTCTTTCTGCCTTGGGGGCAGTTGAAACAACTAACATGCAACTGATCACATTTTATTTAGATAGCGGAGAACCACGTCTTCCTGCCCAAGTAGCCTTCCAGATACCTGTTAAGATCTGTCACACCATCATTTATTGGTGTATCATCGATGAAGGTGCATCCACATGCATCATGTCTACACACGTGTGGCAAAAAATTGGCTCCCCTAAGCTAGTACCCTCTGCCATCACCCTTCGAGCTTATGACGGTCGACCAACATATTCCGCAGGGCTTTTTCAAAATGTCCCCATAGAACCTGGGGAAAAACCATCCTCATTGACATTGAATTTATCGATGCCTAGCTTGATTACAATATTACATGTATGTTATGAAGACGGTTTCCTCTTCTTTGTTTCATACAATGATGTTCCCCCATAATGGGAAGATCGTCACCATCGACCAGCTTACACATTATGAGCCTAACCATTCCGCCAACATAGATAACATCCTCCCCCTTTTCCATGCTATCTCAAATGATTTTTCAATTGTCACCATCAGCCCTGGATTATTCCAAGACCCATCCATGTTGGACACTTATCAGGGGGTGCCATCATTACTAAATACATCCTTTTTAGCACAAGTGTGTGTAGTTTCCTCTAAAGGAACCGACACTGGAGACAAGAATCCTATCACTGAGTCCCCTACCCATATCAAAGTTCAACTAGTTGAAGAAATACTACCTCAGGAGTTCCCTGAGAGATCCATCGCACCACCTATCACGGATATTCCCCCCCTCCAGAGAAAAATCCCAGTTTGGGAGACAGTCCCCCAGGCCATTACCCAAATTCCCTTTTTTTACCCCCCACCTGGAGTCGAAGCATCCCAGGTAGCCACAACGCTTAACCTTCCGAACATGGAACTCGCCATCCCTATATGGTATATACATCCACCTGAGATGGTTCCTCCATAATCCCTCCCTCCTCATACAGAGGGAATCTCTTTGTAGATCCCAGTACTAATTCTGACCACGCCACCCTCACCCCCAATTGCTAACACCACTGCTACAGTTGGGGGTAGACAAAAGAATAAAGAGCTCATCACTCCAATCCCTCCCTGAGTTCAACTCCCCTATGCCTTATGTGAAAGAAAAGGACACCCCACTCACACATGTCCTTCTCTTCCCAAGCTACACAGTTTCATCTAGCTTACTCAAGAATCTCTTTTGCTTGCCACTCCACCAAGTATGTCCCCCGCTACTATGGATTCATCAACCACACGCAAACAAAAGATACGAACCAATTTCACTTGTGCCATATGCACAAAATATGGGCATTACACTCATCATTTCCCATATATCTCATACGTCTGCCACACATTAACCACGGAACGCCACACATATCTTCCTGAGCCTCCTCCGACACTCCATACCAATGCTCTCATGAATGTAGTTCATTATACTTCTTCATTAATTCTCGTGAAAAGGGGAGGTACATGTCCTCCCACCAAACTACCGCCCGATCGCCCATAGTGTTAGTGCAACTAGGATGGAATTATTGGCCCACCATATAGATCTAAGCCCTTTTCCCCATTTTTATTTTTTGGTACAAGAGCCCATAAGCTTCATTTTTTGAAACATTTTCGGCCACTTACACAGTCATTTTCCTCGGTGTTGGCAGCAATAATATAATTTCTATTTTTTATAAGCTGCCTACACAAGGTCTTTAAATTCTCGTTATTCGTCATGAGCCACGACACTTATCACTTGTCTCTTTTTACACATCTTCCTTTAAGATTTTAGTTTTCATGACTGCAAGCATGAAAACTCGCAGTTGGAATTGACATTTTGTTTCGATTTTTTATTAAAGGAAAAATATGCATATGGTTTATTATCGAATTGTCGTCTTTTGCTATAAACATGATTTTTTTCCTTGTTTATAACCCCTTGGTCTTAAACGTGCCTTGGTTACATAAGTATAAAACCTCCACTCATTTAGTATTCGATTAATATCAATGGGGTTTTGATTCATAAAACTTTTAATGGTTCAATGTTTATTTGATACATTTATCTTTGTGATCAAGTCATGGATATGCATGCTATGGTTTTCAACTGTTCTGATCCTTATGCGTACCAATATGCCAAGGTGTCATTTTAAGTAAAGTGTGATATTATTGTTCTATATGGCCTCGGGCTTCACAATCTCATTCCCACGCATGGTGATTAATGCTTTTGCCTACCATTTCGAACTGTCTTTTCATTGCATTGAGGAAACTCGGGACTATGGCTCTGTGTTTTTTCTATCAAACCCTACCTCCAATTTTCGTGTTGATTCCCTTCTGTTAGCCATGGCCCCTATGGTGAGGATTGAGCCCAATGGCATCTAAACCTTATTATCGTTTGACAACGCCAGAGACGACTTAGAAAGGAATGACTGGCATTTGTTTATTGAAAATTTTGAGGGTTTCAATCTGACAGTTGCTCAAGAGTTTGTGTTGACATTCGACGGTTGCAGAGAAAAAATAGGAGACATACAGCTCAAGAGTATCCATATTCATATGGACTTTGTCCTGACAGACCCTACGATTATGTTACCAACCTACCACTATGTTTAAAGGACAATCCTGATTTTCCTGGAATCAAACTCTGTGATGAACCTACATGTCAAATGGATGATTCTCCAGCTGTTAATAATATCAGTGCCAATACACAGTCTCTACAGCCGCATTGTAATGCATGTCGATCCTGGATCGACAGGTATTACAAGGATGTGCCTTTTCTACAGTCTCGGCTTAAATCTTTGGAAGACCAAGTGGATTTTTTAACAAAGGAGAATAGCAGACTCCAATCCATAGCCCAAGCTAAAGACAAACGCAAAAAACTATAGGGTCTGTTATTTTTAAGAATGTGGAGTCAGCGACAACAATAGTAAATTCAAGGATTACTTGATTTGTTTGAATCCCTTAATTTGAGGTATGATTTTTATAAAAGTTTAGTATGATTCTGTCTTTCTCAATTTAGGATACATGATTTGTTTGCATAATATTACTTTTTAATTTGTTTTTCTTGATTGAATAAAATATGATTCTAGTTATAATTATAACTAGCTACAAAATCATGAGATGTTGTAGCTAGTTAGAAAATTTTGAATTACTTGTTTTGATAATTGAAAATACATCTGAAATCTTTTTATTTTTATTTGTTAATAGGAACTCATGATTTTCAAAGATATATGAAGCATTGTTGGGATCTTCCAGCCATACCATCTTTATGATTTTAGTAAATAGATTAGGCTGTTAGTTTTTGGTATCAAGTAAAATTTAGGAGGTTGCATCCCCCACATTTTTGGAACAGATTGAATGCTATCAATAGGAAACATTTTTTTCCTGGAACCTGTATAAGTATGTTATTTTGTAAACTTGAAATCATCTCTACCTGGGGCAAAAACTATGGATTTCTGATTTACAGGCTTGAATAGAATATGATATTTGTCATAGCTTTAGCTTCTCCATATCGTGTTTTTATTCAAGTCATGATTATTTCGATTTGTAATTAGATTATGATTTCTTTAGCTATCGTAGTTTATTGCAGATTGGTATGATAAAAAAAAATTATATGTTATCCTTGTTTTATGTCCCATATTTAACATACAGTAATTATCATGTTCAAACTTGAGATTAAGAGATTTATCTTCATCATTTGTTGAACATTTATACACAAGTTTTCACAGCAGGATTTATCTCAACGTGGCCACTTGTGAAATTATAAGATTGTTGTTACTATATCTCTTATATGTTCTATCATTCAGATTCAATCATTACTGCTTCACGTTTACGAGAAGCATTTGTAGGATCTGTTGCAGGTTTGCCTCATCAGACAGCGAGATTGGATGCTATACACAAGACGAATATGGGATGTGATAACAGGTCAGTGTGTTAGTTTTATTTCATTAGTTTAATGAATACAGAAATTTCCTGCAGTCTAAACATATTCTATTGTTTTTTATCTATGTTTTCAATTAGACAGTTTGTTATTTCATTTCTTGTTTATAAACATTATAAAAAATAAATAAAAGATTGAATGATAGCTTTGTTGTTGTTTAATAAATCAATCCATATTCAATTTTCATGGATTTAGATTAAAATTTTCATTTTGTAAATGTTATATATATATATTAGAAATAAAGTCATTTGTATATATTATACATACAATAAGTAGACTTGTGTTATAAATATTATTTAGTAAACTGTAAATATATATTAGATTTGTATATAGTTTTCAACGAGTGTTATTCATTAAGTTATTTTATCTTCTTTTGTTTTGCTTTTTCGCTTTCTTAGGACTTAGATCGGCTAACAGAGCCGCTAAACCTGTCGGAGTGGATCAATCCAAACGGATTGGGTTAAGTAGACAACCCCAGACCAGATTCACTCCTCCAGTTGACGAGCAGTCAATTTCGCCCGTCAACAAATGGTGCTAGAAGGAGGGCCTGAAAACTATTAATGGCACGAGGAGGTCGTAAGACTCTTCCACCACCTACCTTCTCACCTATAGTGACTAGAATTCATTCATATGACAACAACATCCCTCAAATAGTAACCACATCAAACGACGATCTACAGATCACAGTTGAACCAGTAACTCCAAATCCTACGGGTGGTGACATATAAGAGATTGTTCGCCTATCTCTCATAAGAATGTACAGTGCCTTAGCTTGTATAAGAAAACCAAACCGACCTCTGAACCAACCACTAGATTTCTCTGATATCAAAGAACAACTTGGAGGCACTGACCTTACTTTAAACCCTACATATCCAATCTTCACTCTTGCAGCAGGAGGATCTGGTATTCCACCAGCACCACCTCCTTCATCTCCTTCTTCTTCTGGAGAAGAATCCTCTGATGAAGGTAGTTCTTCATCCCAGCCTTCAACACCACCCACACCTATGGCCAACCCGAACAATCCCACCAGACCCTGGCTTGACCAAGTTGCAGTGGCCATACCTGGGCCTCAACATCCTTTACCCAAACACCCAGAGAAATGGCTCCCTAAGTTTGACCTAGACTCCAAACAGTTAGCCGAAGATCACATTAAAAAGTTTATGTTAGCCATTAGACTCCATAGTGTTGAGCACGAAGACGTAGTCTGTAGATTGTTTCCCTACATCTTTGAGGGAAATGCCTCTACATGGTACTTTGCCCAACAATCACACACCATCATGTCAAGGGAGAAATTTGAATCCTATTTCCTTGAGAAATTCAGAGATGATAAGTCTCCCAAAGTTCTAGTCATGGAGCTTTGTAGTTTAAGAATGAACCCCAAAGAAAAGATCAAAGACTTTAATCAAAGGTTCTTGACACTAAAGAACCGAATCCCCATAGATTTGATGCCTGTTGAGAATCTTATTATCGCTTATTATACGAAAGCCTTACATAAAAACATAGCCATTTGGGTAAAGAGATCCAAGAAAGCCACGTTGTTAGAAGCCTTTGAAGAGTCCAGTCAGATTGAGAAAGACATCCTCAGTTTAAAAGACACTACTAGCAATGAGACAGAGACTAGTTCATTATCCAAAAAGAAAATCAAAATCCTCCTTAGACCTTCCCAAAACAAAGCTCAACCTAAAAGCTCAGATTTATAAAACTTACAGAAAGTTGTTCAAAAATTGTCCAACCAAGTTATAGATTTGAAAAGGACGGCTGAAGAAGCTTCTTCAAGCAAAGGGCCCTACAAACCCGCTTTTAGGAATCCTTTTTCCACCAACCGACCTAATTCAAATACTGAAGGCCTTAATCTAGAAAGCCTGCAATTTTCTATTCAAACAATTCTAGAAGCATATGATAACATGATGCCTCCTGAGATTCCTGAAGAAGTAGTTGAATAAGAAACAGTAGAAGAAGATGAATCTTCTCTGAACATTTTTGGACATTTTTCAGATAGCATTTTTCAAGCTAATTTTGAAACAGTGCATCCTTACAATACTAGGAGCAAGACAACAAATAAACCTTCGTCCGAAATCATTACGACTTTACCTCCAAAACAGTCTAAATCGATTGAGACTAAACAAAATTCAGTAAACCCAAGTTTAGATTATGATTTGGTCAAAGATTTATAGAAGCTTAGGGCTAACATTTATGTTTATGAATTATTAAAATTTCCTTTTCTTTTGCAAAAAATGCTACAAAATATTGCAAAGAACAAAAATGGCAATCAGAGTAGTAACAAAGGTGTTCAAAACAACCCCAAAGTTCCTTAGAAGGCCTCCGCCAAAACTACTTTCGAGCCTCACGATAAAAGAGACCTTCCTGTAAATAATGTAACAAATGCAGATAAACCAGTTTTAGAGGCTGCGAGTAAAAAGAAACAAGCTTCCACTATTAATACTCGAAGAAATGTCCCTCCATTTTTGTTAACTTTTGAAATTTTCAATAGTAATGTACACAACTGTATGGTAGATTCAGGTGCGTCATCTAACGTAATTCCTTGGTTTGTTTGTCAAAAGATTAATTATGAAGTTCAACCATCCATCTTGAAAATTATCCAGCTTGATCGAACTAGTGTTAAAGTGATAGGCGAATTAAGAAATGTGCTTATAAGATTGTCATCTAATCCTAAATTTCATCAAGTGATTGATATTATTGTTGTAGATATCCCAGAAGTTTATGGTTTGTTTTTAAGCAAAGACTGATCAGAACAGCTACATGGCTATTTTGCGACGGATTGGTCTCACTTGTGGCTACTCGAGAATGGAAAGCCCAACAGAATCAAGGTAAATCATGAACGTTATCTAAAGTTCATGGTGACTAATTTAAATGATCCTAATGAACCATTCACTCCTTCTGACGATTCACCCGAAATACAAGGGATGGATACCTTTTTCGATAATTTCGTGGCTGAAACTTCCACCATCTCTAACCTGGAACAACAGTCTAAAATTTTGACATATACACAGAAAACAGCTTCTACCCAATGGTCACATGCAACCGACAACAATCAAATATGGTCTCTTTACTTTGATGGGTCAAAATCCAAGGAAGGAGCTGGTGCAGGCTGCGTGATCATCGATCCAGCAGGTAACAAGACTCGGATTTCTTGCAGGTTAGAATTCGAATGTACGAACAACACAGTCGAATACGAGGCACTCCTACAAGGCCTCAGAAAATTGTTAGATATAAACATTCAAAATTTGAATATCTTTGGTGATTCAGAAATCGTGGTTAGATAGGTAAAAAATTCTATCCACTGTTTATCTCCGCACCTTAAAAGATACCAAACCAAGGTATGGAATTTGATGAATAATTTTTCCGCATTTAACATAAATTCGATTCCTAGATTGAATAATTCGAAAGATGATTTGTTAGCTAACGTAGCTTCAAAAATTTTTCCTGCAGAAGGTGTATCTCCGAATGCATTCTCTTTCAAACTGTTGTTCAGACCGTCCATCCTAGACAACATCACAGATTGGAGAGTCTTCGATGATGATCAACAGATTATAATTTTTCTGCATATGGAAGAAACTTTCCAGGGCGCAGTGATCGACGAAGGTACCCATGATGAAAATCTTCCTGACTTTACGGTAATACCAGATCCAAGATCTCCAGAATCTTCATCAGACATGGTAAATTCTATCCCGAAATCTGTAGTTAGATTAGAAAAAATTTATGATCTTCACGACAAGTTCAGAAAATCAGTGAACTGTAAAACGAATAGTTCCTCTTTGACATGAAAAAGTAAATTTGGGAACTAAAGACAACCCACAGTGCATTAATTTAGGGGTGGGGTGTTCTAAGCAATAAAAAGTAGCGTTTATTAAGTTGTTTAAGGAATTCAAAGATGTTTTTGCTTGGACGTACGACTACCTAAAAACCTTTGATCCTAACATCATACAACACGTTATTCCTATGAAACCCCAAACCAAACCTTTTCAACAAAAGTTAATGAAAATGCACCCAAAACTCGAACCCACAGTCAAGAAGGAATTAAACAAACTCTTGAATGCTAAGATAATTTTCCCAGTTAGGCACACACAATGGGTCTCTATTCTCATCCCTGTCAGAAAGAAGAGTGGTGAAACCTGACTATGTGTCGATTTCCGAAATCTTAATCAAGCGTCTGATAAAGACAACTACCTTGTCCCTCCCATGGAACAGATCCTTCAACAGGTATCTAGTTCTGAAAGATTATCCTTGTTGGATGGTTTTTCAGGGTATAACCAAGTCCTAATGTCCCCTCTAGACCAACTCAAAACCACCTTCCGCATTCCATGGAGCACCTACGCTTATAGAAAGATGCCCTTCAGACTCATAAACGTCAGCACCACTTTCCAGAGAGCGATGGACATCGCTTTCTGAGGCTTAATCAATCAATCTGTCATAGTTTACCTAAATGACGTCACTGTCTTCTCGAAAAATAAATAAGATCATCTAGCTTATTTAAGATCCGTTCTACAATGATGTCGTAAGTATGACATTTCTTTGAATCCTAAAAAATCTATCTTCGCAGTAGAACAAGGTAAAATCCTAGGATTGATTATATCGAGTGAAGGGATGATTATCGACCCTGAAAGAACTCAAGTCATTTCGAAATTTCCCCCTCCCTCGTCAAAAAATTCCATGCAATCTTTCTTAGGTCAAATAAACTTTGTTAGGAGATTTGTCCCCTGCTTTTTAGAAATGGTGAGACCATTACAAAACCTAATAAAAAAGGATGTACAGTACCATTGGGGACCTTTAGAAAGCCAGGATTTTGATTCAATAAAAAAGGCCATAATAGATGATCCTTCTCTAATGAGCCCCGACTTTTCCCAAGACTTCACCCTTTACATGTTTGCCTCTGACCATTCATGCGTTGTCATCCTAACTCAAAAGAACGTTGAAAACAACGAAGTCCCAATTGCCTTTATGAGATCAGCCTTCAAAGGGGTAGAACTTAATTACCCAACAGTAGATCAACAATCCTATGTTGTTTTCAAAGAAGTAAAACACTTCTGATCTTATCTGTTGAAATCTAGGAAGAAAATCGTTGTCCCTTACCCGACTATCAGAAATCTATTAGTACAGAAAGAACTAGGTGAAAAAGGGCAAACTGGGTCACATCCTTGCAAGAGTACGACATAGAAATCACCCCAGCACAAATTGTAATAGGCCAAGGGTTATGAAAATTGGTCACTAATTCATCTGTAGGATAGCAAGAGGAAAATGATATGTTAAGTCCAGGACAACACTATCAAAATCAAATCTGATGTGCACAAAACCCTGTTAGTCTTTGGTATGATGATATAAATTCTTGTCTTATAAACGGATCAGCTCCCCGTCACCTTGATCCCACTAAAAGGAGAGAACTAAGATTAAAATATTCTTCTTTTCATCTGATTAATGGTATTATGTTTCATCAAAATTTTGATGGAGTACTAATGCGTTGTCTTGAGAAAGATGAAGCAGAAAAAGTCTTATTGGAATTGCATGCAGGAGAAGTTGGTGGGCATTTCGGTGGAGATACCACTGCCCATAAAGTATTAAGAGCAGGTTATTACTAGCCTACCCTTTTTAAAGATGCTCATGCTTTGTGTCGCAAGTGTGTAATTTGAAAAAAAGTGTTAAGAAACAAACATCAATATAGCATAGAAAAACCATCAGATTGAGGATGATAGGATGAGCTATGAGCCAATTGAGTACCCAAACAAGAAAATAATTCGGTCCAAAAGTGTCCAGTGAAGATGGGACCTCTGTCACTTACAATAATCTTTGGGCTGCCATGTAGCTTTTGAACTGCCTCCATGAATGCGGTGGCAACTGTACTAGCTTTGAAGGGGTGAGAGAGTGCACCAAAGTGTCCGTACTTGGTCAATCTATCAACAATCACCATGATGACACTCTTTCCTTCAGACTTTGGTAACCCTGTGATGAAATCCATGGAAACCTCCTCCCAGCGCTGACTTGGG
>JZKD02S1841933.1:105821-126554 GCA_000966675.3 Picea glauca | reverse complement strand
CTAACTACAAATGCATACTAATGCATACTAAAGAAACACACTTTTACCTAACGACATATTAGACCAAGTAGATCTTAACTAACTCCTAAGTGTCTAAATATCCTAACAATCTCTTATATGTTCTATCATTCAGATTCAATCATTACTGCTTCATGTTTACGAGAAGCATTTGTAGGATCTATTGCAGGTTTGCCTCATCAGACAACGAGATTGGATGCTATACATGCGATAACAGGTCAGCGTGTTAGTTTTATTTCATTAGTTTAATGAATAAAGAAATTTCTTGCAGTCTAAACATATTCTACTATTTGTTATCTTTGTTTTCAATTAGACAGTTTGTTATTTCATTTCTTGTTTATAAACATTATAAAAAATAAATCAAAAAAAAAAAGATCGAATGATAGCTTTGTTGTTGTTTAATAAATCAATCCATATTCGATTTTCGTGGATTTAGATTAAAATTCGCATTTTGTAAATGTTATATATATATTAGAAATAAATTCATTTGTATATATTATACATACAATAAGTAGACTTATGTTATAAATATTATTTAGTAAACTGTAAATATATATTAGATTTGTATATAGTTTTCAGCGAGTGTTATTCATTAAATTATTTTCTCTTCTTTTGTTTTGTTTTTTCGCTTTCTTAAGACTTAGATCGGCTAACGAAGCCGCTAAACCCGTTGGACTGGATCAATCCAAACGGCTTGGGTTAAGTAGACAACCCCAGACCGGATTCACTCCTCCAGTTGATGAGTGGTCAATTTCACCCGTCAACACTCGAGTGATCATTGGCACTTTTCCCCAGTGGAGTCACCAATCTGTTGCACCTCTTTTGTCACCTAAATGAGGAAAATAGAGATGCTTACAAGCCCAATTGGGTTAGCTAGCAAAGACAACAGTGAAGGAAAGAGTTAGAAGTATAAAGCATAAAAGATAAGCAAAGAACTAAACTAATAACATTAAAAGAAATGAAACTAGAGTGCATAAGGACATTAGAACAAGAAATAAACAACATTCATGCCACCAATGGAAAGGATTGTAATATTGGAAAGAAAACACCAAAGAGAAAGGGAGATGTATGGGTCCCCTCTTCCTCAAAGGGAGGGCTCTTGGACCCCCAAATATTGAGCTCTTCTTACAAGTAACAAACTATATTGAAATGGTGAAGAGAATCCAAAGCACATTCTGTGACACCCCCGACTATCAACCCCACGGTCGGACCAACGCTACTACGCGCAAAAACACTTCTGTAACACATTATGCATTCTAATGAACTTAAAATGATTAATGACAGTTAAAAAAAGAATTACTATTAGCATTTCAGAGTTAATGGAAATAACAATAATTCATATGCACAACAAAATACGTGATAACATTGCAATAATCATAGGTATGCAATTTAATTAATTATAGAATTACAAAACATAGTGACACTAATCTTTGAAATGGTCACACACCACCAACTGCATGTAGACCTTCCACGAACCTCCCAGCCTTAGACCATGATGCTCATCACTCTCAGTAGTAGGTCACCCCCGAGCTGGGACTAAGCTCCACCGGGTAAGGAATCCTAGGCTAGGTAAGGTTTACAGGAAGAATACACGTAAAAGAAGGACGATTCTCTCCCAGGAACCACTTATGCCCACTTCCCACAAACTCTTCTTCCCCACATGCATGTTCCACCCCAGGAGTATACACCTTCTCTATAACCTAGACAGTCCTTCGGCTGATAACCTATGTTGCCTTGGGCTTCATCAACAGACCGGACTGGAAATCTCTTAGCACTGTGGAAGCTATAGGGTTCCTTCTAGGAACTCTCTCCTTTCTCTGTGCACTCTCTCACCTGGAGAGAGTTGCTCATAGGCTTGGTAAAACCCGCCTCTTCAACAACAATCACCTCCCTCACCTGGAGAGACAGTTGTATACAAAGGCCAGACAACTTATTTCTTCAGTTTCATTCCAGTACAAGGAGAACAATAGTAAGACTCAGTAGAGGATGAATGACAGTAGCCAACTACACTTAGCCAAGGGACTGCATGACCACAACAGTCCACAGTTAAAACACACATGGCATGGACGATTACGGTATGCCTAGGGTTCAATGGACACACATGAGAATCGGCTCAGTCCACAGGTTTACCACTGGGTTTCATGGTTTCATATTTTAGAGATGCGTGAGGTATGCCACACTCCGACACAAAGGTCACACAGTTTAGACAACCCATAGCAGAATGGAGGACCAACCCCCAGACTCAGGTGGTGGATCGAGGAATGAAGGATGAACCCCCAACATGGCTTAGTTCTCTGGTTTTAACTGCATGCGCCCAGGTCGAAACCTGTCTCCCTGGAGTTGCATGTTTCCCATCTTCCACATGTTCCCCTTCTAGGAACTTAGGATAAAACATATACATTTTCACAGCTTTGGAATAATATTTAATTATTATTCCCAAGGACTTAAGCCCTCAAGCTTAGCCCCTCTTCCAACCTTTCAGCCCCCTCTCCCTTACCCAGGCTTTGTGGAAGCTTAGTCCCCCATCACTCATTTTTCGTGGTCGGTCCACACGCAGAGATGTTTTTGTATTAATATTGTGCATTATTACATGTACAAAAATCAGGCTCCTGGCCCTCAACACTTAGGCTCCCTGGCCTAAATAACACATAAGCCCACTAGATTATATAAACTTGGCTCACCAGCCTATAAAAAAAAATTACAATTCATAATACAATTGGGGCACATCCTTGGGGTATTACAATCGCCTCCCCTTATTTTTGCACTGTCCTCAGTGCAACTTTCACACAGTATTCGCAAGATTTCCAAAATATTCAAAAAGATGCGAGTATTCTGCCCGCATAGCATCTTCATGTTCCCATGTTGCATCCTCAGGACCATACCAGGTCCATTGGACCTTTACAAGTCGTATGGCTCAATTCCAGAGCTATTTTTTTTTCCTGTCCAATATGTGCACAGGATGCACTTGCAGGACACCTTCTTGTTCCACCTGAATCACATTCCAATCGATAACATGATTAGCATATGGTATATATTTCTTAAGCAGTGAAACATGAAACACATTATGTACAGTCATGGATGCAGGTAATGCAAGCATATATGCAACTGGCCCAATCCTTTCCAGGATTTCAAATGGCCCAGAAAATCTGGCTGCCAACTTGGCACAACTTCCCAGCTTCAGGGAACTCCTATTAGCTTTCACTTTCAGGAAAACATGATCACCCACTTTGAACTCTCTGTGGGTTTTGTTCTTATCAACATAACATTTTTTCCTGTCCTGGGCATCTTTCAAATTCTGCTTAATTTTTATCATTTGGTCCTCCATCTCCTTGAGCAACTCTAGCCCAACTATTGTTCTATCAGTTGGATTATACCAGCTCACTGGAGTATTGCACTTTCTTCCATAAACTGCTTCAAATGGGCTCATCTTCAACGATGCATGATACCATTGTTCTATATGAATTCTACCAAGTGCAAGTAGTCTTCCCATCTTGATGGTTTGTCCATCACATACATTCTCAGTATGTCTTCTATTACTCTGTTCACCCTCTCTATCTGTCCATCAGACTCAGGATGATAAGTTGTACTAAAGTTTAGATTCATTCCAAATCCTTTGAACAATCCTTTCCATAAATTCGAGGTGAATTTTGGGTCTCTTTCGGACACAATCGTTTTAGGAATTCCATGTAATCGTACCACTTCCTTTATGAAAATATCAGCAACATCTGCTACCTTGTGAGTAGTTTTCAATGGAATAAAATGGGCAGCTTTTGTAATCTTGTCCACCACCACCATGATCAAATCATGCAGTTTGGTTGTTCTGGGCAATCCCATAATAAAATCCATTGTTACTACTTCCCACTTCCACTCAGGAATGGGTAAAGGTTGCAACAACCCTGTTGGGTGCCTATGCTCAACTTTAACTTTCTGGCACTCCATACATCTGGCGATGTATTCAACGATCTCTCTCTTCATACCCAGCCAAAAGTAATGGCTCTTGACCGTTGCTACTGTTTTCTGATATCCAGGGTGCCCTACATAAGGCACATTATGCATCTCCTGCAAAAACATCTGTTTCAAGCACGGGACATTGGGTACAAAATTTTTGTTCTCATACAACAGTATTCCATCTGTTTCCAATTTATAAATTTCCATCTTCTGTGGCATCTTACCCTCTTGTAGCTTGGCTACCAAATCTCTGTACTGTAGATCTACATTTGCAGCCTCCAGAATTCTACTTTTAATATCAATCTGATACATGCTAAAGGTTGTAGCATGTAATTCATGCACCCTCTTGTTGAGTGCCTTAGCCACTTTATTCTCCTTTCCTTTGATATGCTTGATCTCAAAGTCGTATTCACATAGAAATTCCAGCCACCTAATTTGTCTAGCGTTTAAGGTTGGCTAATCAAACAAATATTTCAGACCATTGTGGTCTGTTCTCAATTCAAATCTCCTTCCCATGAGGTAATGTCTCCATTTCCTCATAGCATGAAAAATTGTTGGCAACTCGAAATCATGAGTGGCATAATTATTTTTGTGCTTCTTCAGCTTCCTGGACTCATAACAGATTACAAATCCATTCTGACTGAGAACTCCTCCCAACCCTTCTTTACACGCATCTGTGAATACCACAAAATCCACATTTGGATCTGCAATCCTCAAGATTTGAGAGTTGGTTAACAGTTGCTTCAATCGCTGGAAACTTTTCTCACACTCTTCAGTCCACTGAAACTTTTTCTCCTTCCTTTGCAAGGAAGTGATAAGGTGAGCTATCTTTGAGAACCCTGCGATAAACCTTCTGTAATAGCCCGCTAGACCCATATAGGATCTAACTTCCACCACATTCCTTGGCACTGACCATTCTTTGATGGCCTCAACCTTCTTAGGATCCACGACGATCCCTTCTTATGAAATAATGTGCCCCAAGTAATGGATCTTCCTTTGATAAAACGAGCATTTGCTCAACTTGGAATACAGCTGGTGTTCTCTCAACACTTGCAACACCATCCTCAGGTGTTGTTCATGCTCTTCCTATGACTTGGAATACACCAAAATGTCATCCAGGAAGACTATGACAAACTTGTCTAGATAGTCCCTAAATACTCCATTCATCAAGCTCATAAAAACAACGAGTGCATTTGACAGTCCAAACAGCACCACTGTGAACTCGTAATGACCATACCTTGTTCTAAATGTGGTCTTGTTGATGTATTCATCTTTTATTCTTACCTGGTGATATCCCGATGTTAGATCTATTTTCGAAAAGATCTTTGCATCCTTCAACTGATCGAAGAGATCATCAATCCTTGGCCGAGGATACTTGTTCTTCACCGTTACTTTGTTCAATTCCCTAAAATCGATGCACAATCTCATCATTCTGTCCTTCTTCTTTACGAACAGGACCGAGGCACCCCAAGGTGACATGCTTGGGCATATATACCCCTTCTTCAGAAGTTCTTCAAGATGCAGCTACAACTCTTTCAGTTCTATCGCACTCATCCTGTATGGAGCCTTTGACACTGGAACTGCTCCAGGCATCAAGTTTACAGAGAAATCGATACCCCTTTTCGGAGGTAGTTCAGGTACTTCCTGGAATACATATTCAAACTCTTTAAGTACCTCATGATCCTCAATACTTGTCACCTTATCCTCAGGCATTTCCCCCACTTGGGCTACAAATAATTGACAACATTTTCTGTAGCACTTCTTCAGCTGCATTGCTGAGATTTCTCTAACAGTAACAACTCTAGGAATTTATTGGATGACTCTCTGATTCCCTTCTTCATCTAAGAAAGTGAAGGCCTTGTTTCAACAGTCCAAGATGGCATGGTGCTAGTCCAACTAGTCCATCCTAATTAGATAGTCATAAGACCCTAACGATAGAATGTTCAAATCGGCCTTCGTGCTCAATGCATTCATGTCTACAGCATAGGAATTGACTAACTCCATGAATTTCCTCTTGGTTCTTGTAGCTAGCTACACTAACCAAGACTTTTCATGTTTTCTTCTTATCAAATGAAAACCTTCTACCACTCTAGGTTCTATATAACTATGGCTAGCCCCTAAATCAACTAAAATAGTAAATGGTTGGTTTTTTATCATACCTTCTACTTCAATCATGTGTGACTGATCATCAACTTGCTTGTTGTCCAAGGCTGCATAGATCCTTGGAATTCTACTGCCCATGTCCTCCACTGTTTCAACCAGTTGAACATTGTGGAGAGATCTTACTTTATCATTTATGTGGGGGTAATCCCTATACCTATGGTTTTCTTTACAACCCCAACATTCCATAGGTGGCGGCCTTGACATTTGCCCACCCACTTCAACCTTCCTGAGCTCTCTAAGAGATGGTTTTCCTTGAGGACTGTTTCTGAAAAAGGGTGGTTTATTTCTCTTCTACCTCTGTTCTTTCTTAAACTTCTTCTGGTCAACCCAAGCCTTCCAAAAGGTAGGCTTTTCTCTTTGTTGTTCATATAATCATTTCTCTCTTCTTATTGTTTCTTCCATGGTCTTAGGATCATCATACTGAATCTTGTCACCAATGGGAGGTGGCAGTCCACTCATATACCTCTGAATCTTGATAGCCTCATCTTTGATGAATGGAACATACTTCAGTAATTCCAAAAACCTTCGTTGGTATTCATCAATGGTCATGTTGCCCATATTGAGTTCGAAGAACTCCTTAATTTTTATGTCATAGTATCTTTTAGTCAGGTATTTCCTCTTGAAATACCTCTTGAATTCCTTCCATGTGATATCTTTCTCTCTAACTTGTTGCACCTGCACAAGCTGATCCCACCACATGGATTCTTTTCCTTTTAGTTGATACATCACAATTCTTCCTTCTACATGAGAGGAATAATTCTGCAGTTGGAAATATTTCCTCATGCCATGAAACCATGTTTCGGTATCTTCCTCCTTCTTATGTTCTCCATCAAACGTAGGAGGATTAATCTTGTTCATCTCCCCTTTCAATTCATCCACTCTAGATCTTTGGTGTCTTCTGGTAGGGGATGGGCTTGAAATACTGTGTGCTTCCTTATCAGAATGCTTTAGGGAGCGATGATGATGTCTACTACCACTCCTGTGACTCCCTGTTTTGCTCGTGTCACTCTTCTTTTCCAATTTCCTTTCTATTCTTTCCAGGTTATTCAACATCTTTAAGTTGAATTAAGCCTGCCTATTCCTGATTTTCATGATCTTTCAGCTATCAGCTCGCTGAGCCTGGGCATTTTTCTGTAATCTTTCAATGATTTTTATCACATTCCCTTCCTTATCCAATTCTCTTCCATGCCCATTGGATTTCGATCCTTCGACTCCCAAGTTGACATCCCTTCCTTCTCTTTCGTTCTCTGAATTGGAGGCAATCAACACCTCTTCCATTTCTATAATTGGCGTTGATTCACGGCTGTTCTGACACTCGTTGAACTCTGCACACATAACGTGCAGTCAACCAAAGTTTGTCAGGCCTTAAACCCTTAATAAAACTACAACATTCATAAACCAACGCGAATAAGAAAACGTTTTGATTCCATGAATTTTTTGAGCTTTGTTTGGATCTGCAATTTCTGGTGATATCCCCCATTTTCTTAGTCCCCAACCATGCGTCCACAGGCCGTGATCAAATTCTCAACTGCTGGGTGCTACAAGGCTCTCCAAACGAAACTTCGGGTTTCAGGATTTCGGGGATTTGGGGTTTTGGTCCCGGAGGTTCTCGCACTCACTTCGTTCTCCAACCCCCGACTTCCAAAAATTTGATTTCCTTACCCTTCGGGCCCACAACACAGTTGTTTCCCACCAAGGTAGTGACACATGGTGTCCTTACAAAGGTCCATCTCACTCCCAACGATGTCAGGGGGCCCCACTACTTTCACTTTTCGTTTCGGAGTTTCAGGCATCAGGAGTTTGAGCATCTACACATATCGAACTTCCATTTGCCGAAATTATGAAATTACGGTCTATTCCTCTATTTGATCCAATGGTCAATTTCCTCTCCTACGATCTACGGTGTAGATTGTTTTAGGATTTTGAGGTTTTGGGTTTTCGGTAACCGGGAGTTCACGATGCAACGACTCCAAATATCTTGTCACTTAAATCCCTGAATTTCGATACACGAGTTCTTGTACGAGATCCAACAATCCTTGATGATTTGGATCTAATGGTCCAGATCTTTTTGGATTTTTGTGAACCGAGAGTTCACGATGCAGTGACTCCAAATCTCTTGTCGCTTCAATCCCCAAATTCCGATATGGATATTCATGTATGAGATCAACGGTTGTGAGCCTCCCCTGATCCGACAATCCAAATATCTCCTATGCTTACACCTATCAAAGCTCTTCAGCCCTAACTTCCTCGCTAGGTGGCTAGATTCGATGGCTCATGGGATTTCAGCACTTCTTCCTGGAAGCGCTCCACCATCCGATTCTACCCTTGTTAATCTCTTTCGCGATTCGAGACTTGGAGTGACCAAGAATTTGTCCTGCGCTCCAAGTTCATGATCCCTAAATTCACAAAATGATCCAACGGTTCAAACCAACCACGATCAATGACCCACATTTATTCTGGATCCTAGGGTGTCGAGTTTCTCCATCCTCTAACCACCTTGCAACTTTTGGCTATCTTACGGCCCTCGCGATTTCGCGAGTTCTCCAGAGAGAATTCTGACCATCCAACTCTGCTTCTCAAAGACTTCTGGCCAATGACTTGGTACCCTCCTTCTGAACCTTCATATACTTGATCCAACACTTCTGGTGTGGATTTCTCTCTCTCCCTATGGCCATATACCACACCGAAAGTAGTTTTATAATACCGCTACACCTCCTGAGCTTGGTAACATAGTCAAGTAGCCCGTTGACACTCAGAAACATTCTGAGGTCTGAAATTAGTCCTCTAGACACAATTTCCTTCTCAAAACCTTGGTCCAAAGACCACTTATCTAGCCCATCCAGGCTCAACGTTGAAACCAGGCTCTGATACCATACTATCATGCCCCTGGCCATCAACCCCACGGTTGGGCCAACGCTACTACGGGGAAAAAAACTTATATAACACATTATGCATTCTAATGAACTTAAAATGCTTAATTACAGTTAAACACATATTACTGCTAGCATTTCAGAGTTAATGGAAATAACAATAATTCATATGCACAACAAAATACGTGATAACATTACAAGAATCAAAGGTATGCAATTTAATTAATTGCATAATTACAAAACATAGTGACACTTATCTTTGAAACGGTCATGCACCACCAACTGCATGTAGACCTTCCATGAGCCTCCCAACCTTATACCATGTTGCTCATCACTCTCAGTAGTAGGTCACCCCTAAGCTAGGACTAAGCTCCACCAGGTAAGGAATCCTAGGCTAGGTAAGGTTTACAGGAAGAATACACGTAAGAAAAGGAGGATTCTCTCCCAGGAACCACTTATGCCCTCTTCCCACAGACTCTCCTTCCCCATATGCCTATCCCACCCCAGGAGTATACACCTTCTTTTTCACCTAGATAGTCCTTCGGTTGCTAACCTCCCTTGCCTTGGGCTTTAGCAATAGACCGTACCGGAAATCTCCGAGCTCTGTGGCATCTAAAGGGTTCCTTCCAGGAGCTCTCTCCTTTCTCCGGACACTCTCTCACCTAGAGAGAGTCACTCACAGGCTTGGTAAAACATGCCTCTTCAACAACAATCACCTCCCTCACCTGGAGAGAGAGTTGTATACAAAGGCCAAACAACCTATTTCTTCAGTTTTGTTCCATCACAAGGAGAACAACAGTAAGACTCAACAGAGGACGGATGAAAATAGCCAATTACACTTAGCCAAGGGACCGCATGACCACAATATTCCACAGTTAAAACACACATGACATGGAAAATTACAGTAGGCCCAAGGTTCAACGGACACACAAGAGACTCGGCTCATTCCATGGGTTTACCACTGGGTTTCACGGTTTCAGATTTCAAAGATGCATGAGGTATGCCACACTTCGACACAAAGGTTACATGGTTCAAAAAACCCACAGCATAATGGAGGACCAACCCCCGGACTCAGGTGGCAGATCGAGGAATGAAGGACAAACCCCCAACACAACTTAGTTCTCTAGTTTTAACCGCATGCGCCTAGGTCGACACCTATCTCCCTGGAGCTGCATGTTTCCCATCTTGCACACATTCCCCTTCCAGGAACTTAGGATAAAAAATATACATTTTCACAGCTTTGGAATAATATTTAATTATTATTCCCAAGGATTTAAGCCCTCAAGCCTATCCCCTCTTCCAACCTTTCAGCCCCCTCTCCCTTACCTAGGCTTTGTGGAATCTTAGTCCCCCATCACTCATTCATTGTGGTCGTTCCACACACATAGATGTTTTTGTATTAATATTTTGCATAATTGCATGTACAAAAATAAGGCTCCTATCCCTCAACACTTAGGCTCCCTGGCCTAAATAACACATAAGCCCACTAGGTTATATAAACTTGGCTCACCAGCCTATAAAACAAAATTACAATTCATAATAAAATTGGGGCACATCCTTGGGGTATTACACATTCACTCAAGAGGTGATGTGAATGACCAAATGAAATGTTGCTTACATGCTCTTGATGAGAAAAGAGAATCCTCCAAGAGAATATCAGTAGCATACCAATACAAATGAATTCCTTGAATATGTAGTGCACCCATGGCCTCTTTTTATAGCATATCTTTGAGGCATTATTCAACCAGCTTTAGTGGGAACAAGGGGCCCTTTAGGTCTTTGACCAGCCCCCCAATCGGATTCAACCGAGATTTGGATGTCAAATTGACTTGGAAGTTGAATCAGAAGTGGGTGGAAGGTCGACCAATATCATAAATGCATCATTTTGAGGGGTGCGCGGTTTTTTGCATCCACAGTCATGCATCGTGAGCATGTGCTCTTTTCTTGCGTTTCTAGATGGTTCATGTGTGCGCGCTCCCTGTGTAGTCTTAGCACGTGCTGATTTTATTGTTGGTTGTATAGTTTTGGACCTTTTGGAAATGCATTTTTGGTCCATGAGTGAACTAATGGGTGTTTTGAAAATGTCGGTTTCTTGTAACCATTTGCAGACGAAATTCTGGTGATAACAAGCACCAAAAAAACTTTAGACAATCTAAAGGTAAGTTCCCAAACAAATTTTGTTCCCGCAATTGTAACACATTCCCACGTAAATCCTATTTCAAGCGCAGGCCTAAACCTACATAGTCTAGCCACACCAAGTGTTATATCTGTAAAACTCCTGGCCACTGGGCTTCACAATGTCCTCTATCGAAGAAAACTAAGTTTCAAAACAAGATTATGGATCTATTTACCACAGGTTATGACCTAGCGGACTAGGACTTAGTTTCTACCCATACATAAGGTGAATACATTTCCCTCACCGAGTCTGAACCTGAGACTTTTTCTCAACCTAGTTCCCCTGATTCCTCATATTCTGACAACTTACTAGAGTTTCTGAATTTCTTAGATATAAAAATGATGTCCACCCTTGAAGAGATTCCATCCCTTCTTCACTGCATATCTTCTTTGCAATCAAGGCTATCTCAGTTAACCCCTGGACAATTCCAAATTCCAAATCGACTACATGCTCAGATCCAAGTCCTTGATTCCAAAATTAAAATCCATCAATAGCCAAGTGTGGTGAATGTAAAACATTACTCACCTCCTAATTATTCTTTTATCCCATGTAACCCTCAACCATTAAAATACTCTTCACACAGAGTTGAGCCTAATTTCCTACATCAACAGAAATCCTATGCTAACAAGCACCCAGTAAAAGCGCTTGATGATGTAGAAGAAGAAGAAGAAGAAATGCAAAATGTTAATTCATTGGATCAAACAATTAGCACATTAGAGACTTCAATAAGAGAAAAAGAAGCTATGATCAAAGAGATCTGTAAATATGTAAAGCTTGAGAAAGAAGAGCTAAACTTTTTAAAGAAAAAATAGGATGAGCTTTTTGAGCAGAAAATAGAAGAGCACACATTCTATCCTCCACAGATTCCAAAAGATCAATCTTCAGAACCTAGTACTCACAATCAATTGAATGGGTTTGAATATAGGTTGGTCATTGATATCGATATCAAAGTATCTAGATATTTAACTTATACTTTGGATGCTCAACTAGATACTAGTGCTATGAATTCCTGTGCTAAGTATGGTGCAATTCCTTCATATTTTTGGTAGCCTATTAGTATATCATTCAGAGCTATCAATAAGACTGAAATAAAGATCCAGTCTTTTGCCCCATATTTTCCTATATTTTTGAAAGGTGTCAAAGTTCCTGTTAACTTATATTTTTCTGACACTGGAGCCGATGTCGTATTAGGACAGGATATTATAAATAGGTGTTTACCATTTACAGTTGGCCAAAACTTTGTACAGATTACTGTCTTGAGTAAAACCATTTCTAGTCTAAGTAAGTCTTCATATGAATCAAAGATAGGTTTTTCCAAACCTATACCATAATTAGAAAGGTCTACTGAGAGGTTAGCAAAGATTCAAAAGATTGTTAATAATGCTAAAAAGCATGGTCTCTAGTCCATTCAAGACACCAAAGAAAAAATTGAAACAGATTGTACCTTGGATTACCCTGATGCCTTCTGGAATAGAGAGAAATATTTTGTAAACCTGCCTTACAAAGAAGACTATTCTGCTAAACCTTAGAAATCTTCGGCTAATCATATGTCTCCCACAAAAGAAAAATACTGTCAGAAAAAAATAGCTGAACTTTTGGAAAGAAGATTAATTGAATCCAGCCGCAGCCCTTGGGCATGCCCTGCATTTTATGTCAACAAACATAGTGAGAAGAAAAGAGGAAAACCAAGAATGGTTATAAATTATCAAGCTCTCATTGATGCTCTGTTACCCATCAAATTTCCTCTAGCATAAAAAGACATGCTTTTCTTAAAAATCAGTAATTGTAATGTCTTCGGCAAGTTTGACTTAAATAGTGGTTTTTGACAGATTGGAATATCTCCAAAGGACAGGTACAAAACTGCTTTTGTCGTCCCCCATGGTCAGTTTCAGTGGAAGGTAATGCCTTTTAGATTCAAGAATGCACCTTCCGAGTTTCAAAAACAAATGGGTGACATATTCAAGCATTTGTCCTTCGTAATTGTTTATATTGATGATTTGTTGGTGTTTTATTTAGACATTAAGTATCATATTTCTCACCTCAAAATAGTATATGATCATTTGTTTCTCCATGGCTTAGTCCTGAGTAAATCTAAACTCTGATGGGCCAGAACAAAGATTGAGAATCTGGGACTAATACTATCTCAAGGAGCCATTGAACTTCAGGAACACGTTTTCAAAAAGGTATTAGAATTCCCTGATGAAATTCTAGATACTAAGTAGCTACAGAGATTCCTTGGAAGTCTTAATTACATTCACCAGTTTTATGACCATCAAGCTAAAGATGTGCGAATCCTGCAAAAGAGATTAAAAGGAATTATCCTGTGGAATCAAAACATGACAAAGGTTGTGCAAATCATCAAGAAGAAGATCCAAGATCTTCCTAGGCTACATCTACCTAATGTCTCCTTACCATTAATCATTGAAACCGATGCCTCCAATGAGACATGGGTAGCAATATTATTACAGAAAAACAACCCTATGAAAGAAGAAGTTTGTATTTATGCCTTTGCTTGTTTCTTAGAAGAAGAATCAAGATACCCCTCATCTCATAAAGAAATCCTTACCATAAAGAATGGAATAAAAAGATTTAGTCTGTTCTTAAAACCTGTTCATTTCACAGTTAGAACATATTTAAAGCATATGAAAGGAATGTTGTCTAATTAACACCTTCTTGAATAGGGTAACAATAGGATTTTGAGATGGAGTTAATGGATTGACGGTTTCAATTTCGATATTCAGTACAAGCTAGGGAAAGATAATTGTATTGTAGATTTTCTTACAAGAGAAGTAACTCCAGCCCCACAGACAGTTCGAGAAATTAAGATGATGACATCCTCCTCACAATGCACTCCGACTGCACCTCCAGGATACAAATGGGTTTTGTTATGTGATCATTGTAGATATTTTTATTATTTTATCTGTATGGAACAATGTATAAAAAACAATCCTGGATGTAAAAATATCCTAGAGAGATGGATACAGTCCTATAATCATTGTATACCTAATTCAAGTTATTTCTTGCATAGCACTAGAATGTCCAGAGGAAATATAACTAGTGATCCTATGCAGGGAAAAAGATACATATATATATATATATATAGTCCCAGCTTGACTTATGTTGATTATTGTGCTATTATGAACCAAGTTAAATATAATGGTTCAACCTGGATACTCTTTGATTGTGATACCTTTCACTAGAATCAGGCCTGGTGGTCTGGTTGGTTCTTCATCCTACTTTGGAAAGACTGCCCCAGAGATGTTTTATTCTTTGACAACAACAAAGAAGATTTCAAACATTGGATACGTTTAGATATTGAAGAAGCAGCACACCATATTGGGTGGTTCGTGTTTAATTTATCTTTCCAAGGAAGTGACCTTTTATACATCAAGACTGAAACTACTGAACCTCAAAACTACAAATTTTCCAGTAGTTTATATAGGGATGTCTATGTTCTTGAAGAAGATTTGATCCTAGCAATGCAGGGATATCCATTCTACAAATGCTTTAATGGTTTCCTGCCATTTTCTGATAATTACGGATCACCGCCCTCAAGTCACATCAACTACGACACTCATCATAGTGACAACGAAGATTCTTTTGACTTAGTTGCTACGCATAATATAATAAATAGAATGGAAGCATGATGGGTATACAAATTTGTAATAGTTAGATTCATGTCTATTGGGCTAACAATGGTGTCATGATTGTTCCGTGGGTTCTAGTTGAACTCCACTATGTTTTTATTTATTGTCATGTCATTCCCTAAAATTGGTATGGGTCCCCATTTGGCCTAGACTTTAAGGGACGAGATAATAGCTGGAGTCCACCAGCTGCCCCATCCATTTGAAGGAATATACTTTTAGACTGATAGTTGCTTGTAAAATATGATAGGCAACCTTCTAGTTTTAGTATAAATAAAGCCTCTGGGTATTTGTTAAGATCATTGGGAATGAGAGGCAAGAGTCTGAGTCTAGAGTAAGGGCAGTGCGTATCCTCTTCACTCACCTTCGGGAAATTGTGAACGAAAAACACTAATCTCGTTTGTAAAGTGTGTAATCAAGAATCATCTAATCCATGTCATGAGTCTATGTAAGTTTGTATTTGATTTTGTAATATCTCTATGAACGATCCTATTCTATAAATTTGGTATCAGAGCCATGCATTTTTATATTATCTGAAGAAAGAAAATCATCTTGTTACAATGGGCTATTGTTGTTTTGCAGATTCATATGTGTGAGCTATGGGTTTGGGAAATCTCCAAATACGAGATGTGTAAATGCTAAATAGAAGAAGACGTGATTGATTGCTTATGAATGGTCTCTAGCCAGTGTTGTAAGACAGAAAAGAAGCCATTGAAAGCCAAGGAATGCGTGAAGTGTTGTGTATCGTCTTTTTCCCATCGTAAGTAATAATCTTATTAACTCCTATATTTACTTGCTTGTATTTCTTTCACCGAACGTTGCAGTAGAATATTATTGATTCTCGCAAGAACTCTAGTCAATCTTCATATGATCTATCTTCAGAAGCCAAGTTTAAAAATATTCATGGCTTAAAAGGATCTTAAGTTCTAATTCTTCTGATCCTGTATATAATACTCATCTATTAGCTCAAGAGTATGAACCAGATATCAATTGGTCTATGCCGGAAATCGAACCATCAAAAATCTATGATTTGCCCATGTTTAAGTTCAGAGATACTACTCTAATCCGTTATTGTTCTGTTAATGTTCCCCTGTCACTTGGAAATAATGTATATCAAATACCCATTATTAAGAAAGAAGACATAGATTGGTGACTAAAACATGGTTATAGATATGTTCATCTTGGTTTATTACAGTTTGGCATAAATCCACTGGTTCTCCCTGGATTAGATACATCTGCTTTGTGTTGTTTTTTAGACTCTAGAAATAACCAGTTTAATGATGCTTTGATTGGTGGTTTTCAAGCACCTCTTCATAATGGCCCTGTATGGTCCTCTATCCTTCCCCGATTCCAGGTCTCTCTCATTGACCCCTTCATTTACTCTCTTCTCTAAGCATATATACAATTCTTAGGTTTTGATATGGAAACCCCCTCTGAAATTGCCCAGTTTCATACAACAACCTACCTTCATTTTGTCTCTACTACGATGCCACCAATCAATCCTAATCTTATCAAACGCGCTACCTCTGAAAGTGTGGTGGTTGGTCCCAGAAATGTCACCCCTTTGACTCTTGGATTTTCTCAACTGACAATCACAACTGAATGGAAAGATGACTACCAAGGAGTTCAACCCAAGTTCCACCCATCTAAGACTCAAAAACTATCAGTTGAATCTAACATCTAGAGAACCCCAATACTAAGGATTGGTAGATCCAATAGTAGTAGAACATGTCTAAGGTTTAGCAAAATAGTCCTCTTTGTATGACAGATCTACAAAATATTTCTCTCTAGTCCAGAAGGCATCGAGGTAATCTGAGGTACAATCTGTTTCAATCTTTTCTTTGATATCTTGAATGGACCAGCGACCATGCTTTTCAACATTATTAACAATCTTCTGAATCTTTGCTAACTTCTCAACAGACCTTTCTAATTGTGGTATAGGTTTGGAAGAACCTATCTTTGATTCATATGAAGGCGTACTCAGAATAGAAATGGTTTTACTCAAGGCAGTAATCTGTACAAAGTTCTAGCCAACTGTAAATGGTAAACACCTATTTATAAAATCTTGTCCTAATAGGACATCAACTCCAGTGTCAAAACAATATAAGTTAATAGGAAATTTGATACATTTCAAAAATATACGAAAATCTGGGGCAAAAGACTAGATCTTTATTTCCGTCTTATTGACAACTCTGAATGATATAGTAATAGGATGCCAAAAATATGAAGGAATTGCACCATACTGAGCACATGATTTCATAGCACCAGTATCTAGTTGAGCATCCAAAGTATAAGTTAAATATCCAGATACTTTGATATCGATCTCAATGACCAACCTATCTTCAAACCCATTCAATTGATTGTGAGTACTAGGTTCTGAAGATTGATATTTTGGAATCTATGGAGGATAGAATGTGTGTTCTTCTATTTCCTGCTCAAAAAGATCATCATGTTTTTTCTTTAAAAATTTTAGCTCTTCTTTCTCGAGCTTTATAGATTTCCAGATCTCTTTGATCATAGCTTATTTTTCGCTTATGGAAGTCTTTAATGTGCTAACAACTTGCCTCTGTTTTGTCTCTACTATGATGCCAGCACTCAGTCCTAATCTTCTCAAATGTGTTACCTCCAAAAGCATGGTGATTGGTCCCAGAAATGTCACCCCTTTGAATATTGGATTTTCTCAACTGATAATCACAGATGAATGGAAAGCTGACTACCAAGCAGTTCAACCCAAGTTCCACCCATCTGAGACTCATAAACTATCAGTTGAATCTAACATCTAGGGAACCCCAATACTAAGGATTGGTAGATCTAATAGTAGTAGAACAGATAGCAGACCTACAAAATTCTATGACAGACAGTCATCAATATTGCACACATCTTCTTATGGTTCGACAATCCAACACCCTATCTACAAACCAGTTCCTCGTAGATCCGAGTTGGATAACCATTTGTTAAGTCATAAAACCAGAACCACAAAGAGTAGATTCTACAAAGCTTGCATACCTACTCAGCTCCCTGAGAAACATGCCATTTCAGATTTATGCCCTGTACAATCTCCACTTTCATTTCGAACATTTTCATCTAATGTTGATCATCTTGGACAACATTTTGACTTTCATGAATGCTT
Source organism: Picea glauca (assembly GCA_000966675.3). NCBI lineage: Eukaryota > Viridiplantae > Streptophyta > Pinopsida > Pinales > Pinaceae > Picea > Picea glauca. The sequence goes on along the minus strand of JZKD02S1841933.1, from coordinate 108,605 downwards.
ACAAATATAAGCTCCGAGACAAATTAATATGATGCAGTATCCACTACCAAGAGCTGACAAAGAAAACCCTTCTCCTCTTCCTTAAAGGAATCTCGGACCAAGAAACTTCACTCCTGTATTCAAGAATAATTCCTTAGTAGCAGATCTTGATTTTGTTCAGTACAGAAAAATTGAAGCAGAAAAGTTACCTGACTTAATTAGGTTGAAAAATTATTCCAACTACCAATCAATATGTATAGCACAAAATCTTGATGACCTTGCTCAATATGTATTGCAAATTAAAGGTCATGTGAATGGTATTCATTCATAATTAGAATCTAGTGAAAGTCATCAACATACTTTTGTAGAACAATTAAGACAACTTTCAAACAAACTGGATACCATCCAGTCTGCCATTCAAGATTTGAAAGAATCTTTTGACAAAGAGAAGAGTTTGCCTCCTCCTATTCTTTATTTTGAACTATAAGAACATGCCTCATTCAGGTTCTTTAGCTCAACTGATAAACAAAAACAACATACATTAAAACAATTGAGTAGTAGTTCAACAAATCCTTATTCAAGAATAGTCGAAATAGCCTTGCTAGTGTCTGAAAAGTTAGACCTAGTAAAGTCCCAAATCTCTCAGTTTGAACAAACATTGCTTAAATCCTCTCCTACACCATGCATAAAAGGCTTAGAAGAAGGACAATCTTCTACTGGCCCAAGATCATCAAAAGATGAAGCAGCGGGAAATCCTTTCCAGACTGCTTGGGAAAAATTGTGTAATGAAAAGTACGGATCAAACAAGAAAGTTCCATTTGATCCTGCAAATTCTAATGAGCATGCTAGATTTAGCAAGGAAAATATAGATCCAACTCCTGTATCTAATATAAATTGCTGATCTAGAAATGAAATGATGATTATCTTTCAAAGATGGCATGCATGGGATAAAACCCAAAAAATTCTCTATAGAAATCATATAGCATGGAATGAACTGGCTTTAAGACTAACATGGGGTTTCACTGGAAACTTAGGATGCTGGTGGGAAAGAGTTCCTAAAGCAGATAAGATCTGAATTATGAATCATGATACCACAGTAGATGAACTCATTAAGGCTGTAGTCCATGAATTTTATGGTATCTATAAGATTGACTCTGATCATTATGCCAATATGTATATGAGTCTAAAGTTATTCCATATTAGCCAACTTCCAGAATTTTTGTGCACGATGCAAGATCTCCTCTATTGGTGTCGTGATCCTAAAAATGTTGCATATCCTCGAAAATACTTCTCAGCCATGCCTGGTAAAATACTTGATCTAGTTAGAGGAAGACTAGAACAACTAGATGTTGATTTAGAAGACTTATCATTAGCTAGATTGCATGACCATATCACCACTACAATCCAAAAAGAGTGTATTTGTCGTAAAACTAGCAAGTCTGTTAAAAAACAGCTTGGGTTCGATTCTAGTGTGTGTGATTTTTTTACTGAGACCATCACTTTGGTTGTTCACCAAAGAAAGGACATTTATATAGCTGCAAATCCGATTGCGGATGCTTTAAGTGTAAGAACTGAAAAACCTTTAGACAATCTAAAGGTAATTTCCCAAAGAAATTTGGTTCCCGCAGCCGTAACACATTCCCGCATAAAGCCTATTTCAAGCGCAGGCCTAAACCTACACAGTCTAGCCACAAAAAGTGTTATATCTGTAAATATCTTGGCCATTGGGCTTCACAGTGTCCTCTGCAGAAGAAAACTAAGTTTGAAAACAAGATTATGGATCTATTTACCACAGGTTATGATCCAATGGAATAGGACTTAGTTTCTACTCGTTTCGAAGGTGAATACCTTTCCCTCACCAAGTCTAAACCTGAGACTCTTTCTCAACCCAGTTCCCCCGATTACTGATATTATGACAACTTAACAGAGTGTCTGAATTTCTTAGATCTAAAAATGATGTCCACCCTTGAAGATATTCCAGCCCTTCTTCACCGTGGATCTTCTTTGCAATCAAGGATATCTCAGTTAACCCTTGGACAATTCCAAATTGCAAATTGACTACATGCCCAGATCCAAGCCCTTGATTCCAAAATTAAAATCCATCGGCATCCAAGCGTGGCTAATGTACAACATTACTCACCTCCTGATTTTTCTTTTATCCCACGTAACCCTCAGCCATTAAAATACTCTTCACACAGAGCTCAACATAATTTCCTACATCAGTGGAAATCCTATGCTAACAAGCACCCAATAAAAGTGCTTGATGATGTAGAAGAAGAAGAAGAAGAAATGCAAAATGTTAATTATTGGATCAAACAATTAGCACATTAGATACTTCAATAAGAGAAAAATAAGCTATGATCAAAGAGATCTGGAAATCTGTAAAGCTCAAGAAAGAAGAGCTAAACTTTTTAAAGAAAAAACAGAATGAGCTTTTTGAGCAAGAAATAGAAGAACACACATTCTATCCTCCACAGATTCCAAAAGATCAATCTTCAGAACCTAGTACTCACAATCAATTGAATGGGTTTGAAGATAGGTTGGTCATTGAGATCGATATCAAAGTATCTAGATATTTAACTTATACTTTGGATGCTCAACTAGATACTAGTGCTATGAATTCATGTGCTAAGTATGGTGCAATTCCTTCATATTTTTGGCAGCCTATTAGTATATCATTCAGAGTTGTCAATAAGACTAAAATAAAGATCCAGTCTTTTGCCCCAGATTTTCCTATATTTTTGAAAGGTGTCAAACTTCTTGTTAACTTATATTGTTTTGACACTGGAGCCGATGTCATATTAG
>JZKD02S1841933.1:72928-85015 GCA_000966675.3 Picea glauca | reverse complement strand
GTCAGCGTTCTGGGGAGTCGTCGAGATTTCACCCATCGGAGAAATTAGGAGTGTAGAACCGTTGCAATAGGAAGTCACGATTCGTGAATTCCCGATAGGATCTGAGCCGTCCAAATAGCAGGGACACGTGGCAGAGGATCCCAGAGAGTCGGAGTTCGGCATATTGGGGTTTTCGAATACATAGAACTCTTGCCACTCGGAATCGCGATCCGCGATTTACCGACAAGATCTGAATCGTCCATATGAGGGACAGGCGTCAGAGATCAAGGCGCTATCGGAGTTTGACGCATCGAAAAATCGAAGTTTCCGAGGACATGGAACGCTCGCAACAGGAAATCGCGATCTGTGATTTCCCGACAGGATCAACACCGTCCATCAACGAGGATGTGTGGCGAGAGATCCCAGAAAGTCAGATTTCGGCATATCGAGAATCGACGTATCGGGGATTTCAAGGACATGAAACCCTTACATTACAAAACCGCGATATGCGAATTCCCGACACCATCCTAAGCCGTTGATCCAAGGGACGCATGTCGAGCATCCAGAGAGAATCGAGAATCGGGATATCGCGAGCCCCGAGTATAGGTGTTTTGTGTCATCGCAAATGCCGAAACCCCGATGGAAGGTTATACGGCTGCAGTCATATGGTAAGTGGTCACATGGACCATGGTATCGCCAAGGGGGGGGCTAGCCAGTGTAAAGGCGCGTCGAGAGTCCAGGGGACTTGTGCGCCATGACATTGAAAGGCGCAAAACCCCGACAAGAATTAAGACTGTGGTCTTGTGAACGTTGTGGTCGTATTGACCAAGACTTAGCCCGGAAAGCCAATACGCTAGGAGAATATCGGGGATCGGAGGATCGGGAGTTCCGGGTACATGTGCACCTCGGCACCGCAAACTCCGAAACCCCGACGAAAAGCTGTCGTATGGTCATATAGGAACCGGTCGTGTGGATCAAAGGCTTAGCCAAGTGGGGCTGAGGCAAACAAGGAGTGAATCAGAGATCGGCGATCGGTGATTGTAGTTGCCAAGACATCATGGGTGTCAAAACCCCGATAGAAGGAACCCCGAATCCTGATATTGAACTAGGGATTGGCATTTCGCTAAGGCAGGTTTGTGGGAACTTCTCAATTGTGGGAGATTAACCCAAAATTTTTAAATTATGATAGTGGGTGTGTTACACATTAATTGTAGAATTAGTTCATGTAAATCATTAATATGTTAGAACAATAAATATACATATTGAATCACAAATAGTTTCATATTACACTTGTAACATTATCCTTGTAATATCCATTATAAATCATAAATGTATAATAACCTCAAATGACAAGCATATAAATATTTCATATGATAAACATGAAGAAAAATCATATCACAAAAGCATATGAAGAATAGTCCCATACATTCTTGCAAACATTCATAAATTAAAAAATAACTTATGATTTTTATTTTCTCAAAAATGATAGTATCATTTGATCATACAATGGGAAAAAGTCCTTCTTTATCCTATGGGACTCCATTTTATAAAACAACATAGTCTCTTTCCATTCTGTAACTATCATCATGTCATATTGTGGTTACACCTTATCATTTCCACTTCTCCTATTCCATATACAATTTGAATACAATTAAAAAAAAATTCATTATACAAAAATTATGAAGCATTTTGTGAAGCTAAATCTTCTACATATGTCATCCACAAGTTGTATGCTTTGGCAATGTATTCCAAATTTCAAGTTATATCTCTCCATAACACACTCTGTCTACAACTTATTTGTTTAGGTCTTTGTGGATTTTATTCACAAACACATTTGCAACTGTTGTTTCTTTGATCGATTGTATTAAGTATTTTCTTAGGATGTCTTTGTTGACCTTTGTTATTAGCTCAATAACATGCTTAATATTTTCTCTATTTTCTTCAACCTATGATATCCTTAATTTTTTGGGAACTACTTGGGTGAGCTCCTAATTGACTAGCATATTGAATTTCTCTAACAACTCATCAACATAGTTAGATATCTTGGCACATGCTTTATTCGAGAGGATAATATTTTGCTTAACATAATAACATAAATTTTTCCATCCATCCATCCATAAACATTTGAGTCTTTATCTATTATTTCTTGGTGAATTTAAACAGATATGTAGATGTCTCTTCAGGTCTTTATTTCCAATAAATGATTTTGTCAAATGCATGATCTTTCTCTGTGTATTTTCCTTTTTAGTTCATCTAGTCAATCTTCTTCTTTCCTCTTTCAGAAGAGGGTATGCTATAAGTAGGAGAACCAGATTCAGAGATGGAATCAAAGGTATCATCCTGTAGAAATCCAAAGTATTCATGCAACAACCTAATGCCAAAAGACTTATCATCAAACCATACATTTCTCCTAATAATTATTTTTCATTTGACAATATCAAACAATTGATAGGATTTTTACTCTTCAAAGTATCCCACCATGATGTAAGCATGACATTTTGCATCCAATTTATTTTTGGAATAATCAGAAATATCAACCCATGCAACACATCCAAACACATGAAGGTGGCTAATCGAAGGCTTATTTCGACACCTTCGTTAGACTGGAGTCATGGAAGGAAAATCTCTAGTCGAGATGCGATTGAGAAGATAGTTTGCAAAATATATTGCTTCATCCCAGAATTGAGAGGGTAGATCTTTAGCCTACAAAATACATCTATCCATTTGGACTAATGTTCGATTATTGCATTCTATAAATTCCATTCTTTTGAGATGTGTGAGGAAGCGACCATTTCCAATCAATACTAGATCAAACCAGGTATTGTTCAAAAGGTAGATTTACATACTCACCACCATTATCCAATCTCAGGAACATGATGGTCTGACTACATTTCTTTTTATCAAAGGCTCTAAACTCTTTAAACATTTCAAAGACAATATTCTTATTTTTTAGAAAATAGACCCATGTGAAATGAGAGGCATCATCAATGAAAGTCAAAATATACCTTGCACCTACAAGAGAAGGTATATTGATGCAAAAAACATCAACGTGAACCAAATCTAGTAGGTTCTATGCTCGCCACACTTTACTAGAGTCAAACGATTCCTGATGATTTTTTCCAAGAACACAACCCTTACAGACTCCTTCAAGGGGAAACATTTTATGTAGACCAACAACCATGTTCTGAGTTTCCAATTCCTACAAACTTCAAACATTTAGGCGTTCGAGTCATTTGTGACAAGCTTGACTTCGATCTTCAGTGGGAGCAACAAGAGCATTCAGTTTGATGTCAGGTTGAGTCATGTCACAAAATTTATACAGACTATTTATCAGGTTGAGAAACCCTCTGAAAATAATTGACTAACCTTTCCTCAAAACTTTAACATGGAACCGATCAAGAAAAAAATCCAAAATCTTATATGTCTGTGTTAACTGAGCAATAGAAAACATATTAACACTGAATTTTGGAATATGATAAACATCGAAAATCCTTCCATGTCGATAGGTAACATCACCTTGACAAAAAATATCAAGAGAAACATAATTCACAACATAAAATATTCCTTTCCTTGGCCTCAACCAAGGACGTGAACAAGGAACCCTCCTTGTCCATATGACGAGTGCATCCAAAGTTGACTACCCATTTTTTCTACGCGGAATGAGGAAATAAGGCTTGAGAAGTTTTTACTTGGAAGGTGAAATTATCAGTGGGTTGGCGAACAAAGAAAATGTCTCCTTCAAGGCATTCAACCTCCTCCTCTAAATTATCTCTCTTCTTATATTAGAGTTTCTCCACATGTTGAGTCTTTCTACACTACTAGCATGTCTTCTTCCTTTGACTTCCATGAGGTGCGTCTATTTTCCATTTAGGTTCCTGTTCGAGGCCTCAAAGTTTATGTGTAGAGGTGTCAAACTATACTCTTTCTTGGTGATTCAATTTTCCCTTTCCCTTGAGAAAGTGAGCTTGGTGTTTACCAAAAATATTTCCTTCTTCAAGAAATGTGTGTTGATCAATAATTAAAACACTACAGAAATATTCAAAGGTGTAGTCCTTACCATCGTCCTTGTTTTCTTTCCAGTTGGTGCAGAAAATTGACACACGCACATTGAATGGTGTTCTCAAGTTCATTGGGACCATCTCAATGAGTTGTCCATATTTATTTTGATAATTCTTTCAACATTCTCCCAATTTCAATTGGAGTTCCTTCACACATGCCAAATAGTCATGTATTCTTTGAAAATAATGATGGTCAAGAGAGATCAATTGTTTCTCCAACTACATGACATGGATTTCATTGACTCTGTCAAACAACAACTTTATCTTCTTCCAAAATTGTTGAGGGAAGTTGACTCTAATCATGTGAAACCAAATCTCCCACGAGATGTAGATCATGATGACCCCCATAGCGTCAACCTTCTTTTCATCAACAACAAACTTTTCCTGATCATCTGTCGGATTTGAAATCAAATTCTTCGTGTAATGAGACAATCCTTTACTCTCCAGCGGAATCTCCATGTATAGTGCCGATATTGTGTAATTTGATCAATTTAGAATGTTAAGCCCTAAATAGTGGAAAATCACCCCTTAATTGGGGCATATTACATTAGTAATGTTACTTTATTTATGTCTTCTTGGGTCCATTAGTTGTAATTGTACCTCCTAGTCTCCTATATATACCAAAGAGACATTTTCATTTTGAATCATCTTATATTTGGAAATTTATGTGGGTATAAGGAGGTTTCCCCCTCAAATATGATTACTATTTGAATTTATCTCTTTTTAAAGGTGTTGAGTTCTTATTCTGATGTTTTTCTATGCTATATTGAGATTTGGTTCTTAACATATGTTATCATAGCTCAAAGCCTTGGGGTTTCACTGCTACATCTGAGATACCTTGGCATTTTCGCTATAAATTGTTTTCTACAACATTTCAGAAGGAAAGTATTGGACGATATTTAGTAGACGGATCAAGGTACGTTAGGTTAAAATTTCAGCTCCTGAGGCTTTTTTCTTTCGGAGATATAGTCTGTGTAAGATAGGGTTCTGGAATCATCCTAAATTGAGTAATTGCGAAATTTTCACTATAAATTTTTTTTGTAACATTTTAGACCCTGAAATCTGGAGGATATTCACATAAATTAGTAAGGTATCTGTGGAAAACATTTCATATTCAGGTTCATCTTACATTTTTATATACACCCTGTGGAAATAGGGTATCTGACTAGTCCTATTGACTAGTCTCAAGAAGGTGTTCTGGGTAAAACAATCATAACTTCTTCCTAGAGTATCCAAATTGAGTGAGACTAGTTGCATTGGATAGTGGACAATCCTTATTATTTCTAGTACGATTTTCAAAATTTATATCAATTATTTTTTGCGGGGAACGCTATACAAGTGAGATCTCTTGGAAAGGCCAAAAATTAGCAAGTTGTGGGGAAGTTGCCGTAAATTCCACTTGGCACATCCAATTTTGATCATAAATGTGGCATTGTAGAGAATATATATCATAAAACTACAAAAAATAAATTTCCATACTGAGAAGGGATGAAACTTTGGAGATACAGCAAAAGAAAGATTGTTTAGTAGAACCTCCGCAAAATCAAGGTTCAAAAGTGATACTTGGCCAACATGCCACCCAAAAAGGGAACTTCTACACCAAATAAGCCTCCATACAGTCCTACTTGGACTCTTTATGAAGGTGAATAAATGTGTAGGGACATAAATGAATTACAAAAGAAGACAATGACAAAAGATGAACTACAAGGGATGATGGATTCAACTGAAGCTAAATTGGAGGCAATAATGGATACTAAGATGGANCAACTTATTTGTTTAGGTCTTTGTGGATTTTATTCACAAACACATTTGCAACTGTTGTTTCTTTGATCGATTGTATTAAGTATTTTCTTAGGATGTCTTTGTTGACCTTTGTTATTAGCTCAATAACATGCTTAATATTTTCTCTATTTTCTTCAACCTATGATATCCTTAATTTTTTGGGAACTACTTGGGTGAGCTCCTAATTGACTAGCATATTGAATTTCTCTAACAACTCATCAACATAGTTAGATATCTTGGCACATGCTTTATTCGAGAGGATAATATTTTGCTTAACATAATAACATAAATTTTTCCATCCATCCATCCATAAACATTTGAGTCTTTATCTATTATTTCTTGGTGAATTTAAACAGATATGTAGATGTCTCTTCAGGTCTTTATTTCCAATAAATGATTTTGTCAAATGCATGATCTTTCTCTGTGTATTTTCCTTTTTAGTTCATCTAGTCAATCTTCTTCTTTCCTCTTTCAGAAGAGGGTATGCTATAAGTAGGAGAACCAGATTCAGAGATGGAATCAAAGGTATCATCCTGTAGAAATCCAAAGTATTCATGCAACAACCTAATGCCAAAAGACTTATCATCAAACCATACATTTCTCCTAATAATTATTTTTCATTTGACAATATCAAACAATTGATAGGATTTTTACTCTTCAAAGTATCCCACCATGATGTAAGCATGACATTTTGCATCCAATTTATTTTTGGAATAATCAGAAATATCAACCCATGCAACACATCCAAACACATGAAGGTGGCTAATCGAAGGCTTATTTCGACACCTTCGTTAGACTGGAGTCATGGAAGGAAAATCTCTAGTCGAGATGCGATTGAGAAGATAGTTTGCAAAATATATTGCTTCATCCCAGAATTGAGAGGGTAGATCTTTAGCCTACAAAATACATCTATCCATTTGGACTAATGTTCGATTATTGCATTCTATAAATTCCATTCTTTTGAGATGTGTGAGGAAGCGACCATTTCCAATCAATACTAGATCAAACCAGGTATTGTTCAAAAGGTAGATTTACATACTCACCACCATTATCCAATCTCAGGAACATGATGGTCTGACTACATTTCTTTTTATCAAAGGCTCTAAACTCTTTAAACATTTCAAAGACAATATTCTTATTTTTTAGAAAATAGACCCATGTGAAATGAGAGGCATCATCAATGAAAGTCAAAATATACCTTGCACCTACAAGAGAAGGTATATTGATGCAAAAAACATCAACGTGAACCAAATCTAGTAGGTTCTATGCTCGCCACACTTTACTAGAGTCAAACGATTCCTGATGATTTTTTCCAAGAACACAACCCTTACAGACTCCTTCAAGGGGAAACATTTTATGTAGACCAACAACCATGTTCTGAGTTTCCAATTCCTACAAACTTCAAACATTTAGGCGTTCGAGTCATTTGTGACAAGCTTGACTTCGATCTTCAGTGGGAGCAACAAGAGCATTCAGTTTGATGTCAGGTTGAGTCATGTCACAAAATTTATACAGACTATTTATCAGGTTGAGAAACCCTCTGAAAATAATTGACTAACCTTTCCTCAAAACTTTAACATGGAACCGATCAAGAAAAAAATCCAAAATCTTATATGTCTGTGTTAACTGAGCAATAGAAAACATATTAACACTGAATTTTGGAATATGATAAACATCGAAAATCCTTCCATGTCGATAGGTAACATCACCTTGACAAAAAATATCAAGAGAAACATAATTCACAACATAAAATATTCCTTTCCTTGGCCTCAACCAAGGACGTGAACAAGGAACCCTCCTTGTCCATATGACGAGTGCATCCAAAGTTGACTACCCATTTTTTCTACGCGGAATGAGGAAATAAGGCTTGAGAAGTTTTTACTTGGAAGGTGAAATTATCAGTGGGTTGGCGAACAAAGAAAATGTCTCCTTCAAGGCATTCAACCTCCTCCTCTAAATTATCTCTCTTCTTATATTAGAGTTTCTCCACATGTTGAGTCTTTCTACACTACTAGCATGTCTTCTTCCTTTGACTTCCATGAGGTGCGTCTATTTTCCATTTAGGTTCCTGTTCGAGGCCTCAAAGTTTATGTGTAGAGGTGTCAAACTATACTCTTTCTTGGTGATTCAATTTTCCCTTTCCCTTGAGAAAGTGAGCTTGGTGTTTACCAAAAATATTTCCTTCTTCAAGAAATGTGTGTTGATCAATAATTAAAACACTACAGAAATATTCAAAGGTGTAGTCCTTACCATCGTCCTTGTTTTCTTTCCAGTTGGTGCAGAAAATTGACACACGCACATTGAATGGTGTTCTCAAGTTCATTGGGACCATCTCAATGAGTTGTCCATATTTATTTTGATAATTCTTTCAACATTCTCCCAATTTCAATTGGAGTTCCTTCACACATGCCAAATAGTCATGTATTCTTTGAAAATAATGATGGTCAAGAGAGATCAATTGTTTCTCCAACTACATGACATGGATTTCATTGACTCTGTCAAACAACAACTTTATCTTCTTCCAAAATTGTTGAGGGAAGTTGACTCTAATCATGTGAAACCAAATCTCCCACGAGATGTAGATCATGATGACCCCCATAGCGTCAACCTTCTTTTCATCAACAACAAACTTTTCCTGATCATCTGTCGGATTTGAAATCAAATTCTTCGTGTAATGAGACAATCCTTTACTCTCCAGCGGAATCTCCATGTATAGTGCCGATATTGTGTAATTTGATCAATTTAGAATGTTAAGCCCTAAATAGTGGAAAATCACCCCTTAATTGGGGCATATTACATTAGTAATGTTACTTTATTTATGTCTTCTTGGGTCCATTAGTTGTAATTGTACCTCCTAGTCTCCTATATATACCAAAGAGACATTTTCATTTTAAATCATCTTGTATTTGAAAATTTATGTGGGTATAAGGAGGTTTCCCCATCAAAGAGGATTATTATCTAAATTTATCTCTTTTTAAAGGCATTGAGTTCTTATTCTGATGTTTTTCTATGCTATATTGAGATTTGGTTCTTAACATATGTTATCATAGCTCAAGGCCTTGGGGTTTCATTGCTACATCTGAGACACCTTGGCATTTTCTCTATAAATTGTTTTCTACAACATTTCAGAAGGAAAGTATTGGACCATATTTAGTAGATAGATCAAGGTATGTTAGGTTAAAATTTCAGCTCTTGAGGCCTTTTTCTTTTAGAGATACAATCTGTGTAAGATAGGGTTCTGGAATCATCCTGAATTGAGTAATTGCAAAATTTTCGCTATAAAAATTTTTCTGTAACATTTCAGACCCTGAAATGTGGAGGATATTCACATAAATTAGTAAGGTATCTATGGAAAACATTTCAGATTCAGGTTCATCTTACATTTTTATATACACCCTGTGGAAAATAGGGTATTTGACTAGTCCTATTGACTAGTCTCAAGAAGGTGTTCTGGGTAAAACAATCATAACTTCTTCCTAGAGTATCCAAATTGAGTGAGACTAGTTGCATTGGATAGTGGACAGTCCTAATTTTTTCTAGTACGATTTTCAAAATTTATATCAATTATTTTTTGCAGGGAACATTATACAACTGAGATCTCCTGGAAAGGCCAAAAATCAGCAAGTTGTGGTGAAGTTGCTGTAAATTCCACTTGGCACATCCAATTTTGATCATAAATGTGGCATTGCAGAGAATATATATCAGAGAACTACAAAAAAAAAATTTCCATACCTAAAAGGGCCGAAACATTGGAGATACAGTAGAAGAAAGATTGTTTAGCAGAACCACCACAAAATCAAGGTTCAAAAGTGATACTTGGCCAACATGCCACCCAAAAAGGGAACTTCTACACCAAATAAGCCTCCAGACAGTCCTACTTGGACTCTTTATGAAGGTGAAGAAATGCGTAGGGACATAAATGAATTACAAAAGAAGACAGTGACGAAAGATGAAATACAAGGGATGATGGATTCAACTGAAGCTAAATTGGAGGCAATAATGGATACTAAGATGGATGGTTTAAAAAGGGAGATCATGGAAGGATTGAAAAATTTCCTAATAGAGAGAACACCTGAAAGTGAAAATGTATCCTGTTAGCATCAGAAGTCACTCCTCGATTGTAGCAGGAGCAGAGCCCGACGCCCATCAGTTTGTGTCACGATTTGCTTAATGGGGTGATCGATTGGAAGCCAACTCAAGACGATGTGCTTCTAACTCCGAAACTAGGCCAGGTAGGCGTGGGCAGGTGAGGTCTTAATCAAACTTCAGATAGTAAGTTGTAGTAAGGGTGAGTAGGGGGAATACTTGTATCAAAAATATGCAAGGGTCTGTCATAAACATCAGGTCTCTAATAGACTATAGAGGAAAACATCTAAATGCAAGATCTTCTTACATTCAAATGCAGAAAACTGGAGAATACAACAATGCAACAATAAATCCTTTATCATAACATAATTGCAATCATTCGCACGAATCAGTCGATCATGAACTCTCTCAGTATGAGATGAAAACCAGATGGAGTGAGAAGACTGTCTGTCATTAAACAAGAAATCTTACATACCAATACATAACCAGAGAACTAGAGTCTGTTAAAACTTTACAATCGGGACCTGTGCTCTACCATCTATGGATTACAAAATACAAAGACTGAGTCTATATACTCAACAAAATTCGCCTATCAGAGGCATGTTCAGTAATCCAACGCGTGGTATTCCTTCAGCCGAATTCGGACGGATAACTTTCGTCAGACGCCGCCTTAACTATGCATGGCTCCTGCAGGGGATATAGTTGCAACATTAAAGGCCAACATGGCATGCACAGACTTTCTCTGGTCATATGAGGACCAACCATGACCCTTTGGATAAAATCAGTGTATAGGACTGTCTTGGGCAAACTGTCTGCCGGAACCCCCATACCTTGCATTCAATAAGTGAGCTGAGGTTTCAACTACCTCTGTTCAGCTTCATTTAATTCTTTAGCGAGGACTAGGATCGAAGTTGGACTGAACTGGTCTTGGAGGACGCAACATTTCCTTCTGTGGAAAAACCCGACGCTTTGGCACCTTTGCATAACCCTCTTCCTTTCTCAAGTGACCGTGGGTCCCACTTTCGGTTCTTTCGGCGCTATCAGGGTTTAGGGTTTCGATATGTGGAACAACATGAAATTCTCACCCCTCGAACTTTCGAATGTCGAAACGCCGACGTGATCAGATCTCGCGCCACGCGTCCTTTGGATGGACGACTGCTATTCTCCCTTGCACACTATGGCCGCGATCTATTGTGTTAGCTTCGACACAACTTCCTTATCCGTAATTTCTTTCCAACTATTGATCTACTCATATGGATGGATCCGGACCGTTGACACTATAATCCTGCCTGCTCGCTTGATTTTAAGTCCGAAAAGGACTTTTTTTGTGCGCTGCGCTTGGGTGCTCCTCGTGCAACCTGCAGACCTGGATATCCCAATGCCAAAGACAAGAATTGTCGCTAATATATAGGCTCCATGGGGGATAGAGTCATCCCTGTGATGCTCTAAGGACTCATTTTGCAGTTCCAGTGCCTTGCTGTTGGGCTATGGAGTCAAGCTCAAAACACCCCCTACTGAAAATACAGGCCGAAAAGTAAAAGTAAAACAAAACAAGATACATGCTCAAAAGAGATTATTTATGTACAGTCCTAAACTAGTAAAATTGTATATACATGGGCTAGGTGAAAACAAATTTCCACCATAGCCACCCATACTGCTTGGTGATTCGTCCCTTCTCTTTACCGCAGATGCTCCATAAAATGCTAGGGAGGTATGATAGGCAGATGAAGATGAGGTTAACCATGCTGTCCATACCCCCAAATGTTGAGAAGGGGAATAAATTTATAGGCTCCAAAGCCTTTGGAAAGAACAAATCCATATAAGACCCCACAGGGTCACCATATCCAATGCCATGTGAGTTTAGTTGGTCAGAAAACATCTCTTGTCCTCCGTGGTTGTTCACCTGTAACATGATGTATTCAGAGTGCACAAGTGGGCAGAGTACAGATGCAGGCTGGCCAATGCGAGATGACACCTTCCCACAAACAGGCTCTGGATAGAAGATGAGTTGTCTACTAATCCCTTCCTCTTTATGCTGCTCTGTGCTTCCTGCAAGCCCAATAGAGTTGATTTCCACCCATGGCCTTTCCTTAATCAATAAAGGAATAGGCTCTATAATGTGGTCTTGGAAATCTTTCATAACGCAATACTCCCTTGCGAGTATTGGTGGATTAATCTTTAT
>JZKD02S1841933.1:26861-38725 GCA_000966675.3 Picea glauca | reverse complement strand
CGTCCTGGAAATATGTCGGCCTGGCGATAATATGTCGGCCAGAAACCGGCGAAAATATGTCGGCCCAAAAAAAAATTTTCGGGGGCGCTGCCCCCAAACCCCCGTGCAGGGGGCTCCACCCCCCTGCGCAGGCGCTCAAACACTACTACTCGTGCAAAGAATATAACACATACCCAACAGATCAAACACTCTGATACCAACTTAAATTAAAGGCAGAGAGGGAAATGGAGCAGAGCACTCAAGACTCGCTCACTCAAGGAATGGTGAAAACCAATTCAATTAGCAAATGAAATCAAGGTACAATATATAGGTGAGATGGTCTCAACAAACCAAATCCTAGATCCATGAAGTGTGGATCTCAAACCTTTCCATGCTAAATATAATCAGAACACAACAACCCAATCCCTAGCAATCTGCCTATCATTTCTACATTATTCCAACAGTTATTACCCTCACTTTACTGTCCAATATTTCCTCTACTGGTAACATGAATAACTCTCCTTAGGATAGCCACGGGGTTTCTACCGCCTCAACAAATTTAGAATTCTTGTTAAGTTGGGTCCCTTAAATTTCAGAAGGAAAGGCTCTCTTTCTTTGTTGTATATAGAGTGAGGTCAGTGTTTTTCTCAGTTATTGCTATTTTGTTTTATTATAATTATCTTGAGTCGTGAACATTTCTGGTAAACTGAATTTTTTTCAGCTTTAGTTAGAAAGATTACTCCTCTAAATTATTCTCGATGAGCTTACCACCCTGAACATTTTATTTATCTATTCTAATACAAAGATTATTCATCTAAAACGTTCTTATACAAAGGGTTAGAAACCCTTTGTATGACTTTGAGCCCTCACAAACATAGTTTACTCTGTCGTCTTTTCCCCTTGATGGTCTATGCTAACCTCTTTAGATTCTCTAAAGGTTTTCTTATCAATGTAGAGACTATATCTTACAGTCTCGCATTTGTATTAAGGTCGAGCAATGAGATAATAAAGTAGTTTGCTGTCATCTATGGAATGTGGTTAGCTCGTGACTTGTTAACCCCTTTTAATAATTGCCTTCGTGAGTTTTTTCCAGATGGTTTTCATCCCATGGCACTGTGTTTGTAAACTACGAGAACTATTAGGTTTTACCTCGTTTGAGTAGTTTTATACCTAGATCAAATATTATTGTTCCCCTCATCGATTTCGTATTTGATATGCTTCTTATATTGAATTGTGTTCAGCCGAATGCAAATAGTTTATCAAGTAGAGGTTATTTCTTGAATATTATATATGTAAATGGTTTGTATATGTATAACTTAGTTTTTATACAGAGGGTCTCCCATTATCATGCATCCGTTCTGTATATATATCGTAAGTATTATATCTCGATTTTTTTTATTTGGAAGCTCTGGATAAATATTAATGGTGGGTCCTTATATTGTGAAGGAACCCATCAGATATAAGAGGAATTTCATCGTCTGAGTATTCTGCCGACCGATCCAGATCCGTTCCATCCTCTCGACGCGTCACAGGTAATACGCCTGATCTTCTTTTCTTACTTCCTATAATCTTTATACTATGCATATATTAAGGAACAATTCTAAATTAAGTTTGTTATATAGAGAAAGAGAAAGGGATTTTCCCCCTTACCAAGCTCCAGCGGTAAGATTCTTAAAAGAGGATGGTAAGGTTTACTCTCTTGAAATAGTTTGGTAGTTGGATTTGATGGTAGAGAAAATCTGATGGGTAACAGAGCATCATTGAGAGCTCTATAGTTTATAACCATTCTTGGTTTTTCTCTTTTCTTCTCACTATGTTTGTTGATATAAAATGTAGGGCATGCCCAAGGGTTGAGGTTGGATTCAATTAATCTTCTTTTCAAAAGTTCAGCTATTTCTTTCTGACAATATTATGCTTATGTGGGAGACATATGATTAGCCGAAGCTTTTTGAGGTTTAGCAAAATAGTTTTCTTTGTAAGGCAGGTCTACAAAATATTTCTCTCTAGTCCAAAAGGCATCAGGGTAATCCGAGGTACAATCTGTTTCGATCTTTTCTTTGATATCTTGAATGCAATGGAGACCATGCTTTTCAGCATTACTAACAATCTTCTGAATCTATGCTAACTTCTGAGTAGACCTTTCTAATTGTGGTATAGGTTTGGAAGAACCTATCTTTGATTCATATGAAGACTTACTTGGAATAGAAATGGTTTTACTCAAGACAATGATCTGTACAAAGTTCTGGCCAACTGTAAATGGTAAACACCTATTTATAAAATCTTGTCCTATTAGGGCATCGGATCTAGGGTCAAAACAATATAAGTTAACAAGAAGTTTGACATCTTTCAAAAATATAGGAAAATCTGGGGCAAAAGACTGGATCTTTATTTCAGTTTTATTGACAACTCTGAATGATATCCTAATAGGCTGCCAAAAATATGAAGGAATTGCACCATACTTAGCACATGAATTCATAGCACTAGTATCTAGTTGAGAATCCAAAGTATAAGTTAAATATCCAGATACTTTGATATCGATCTCAATGACCAACCTATCTTCAAACCCATTCAATAGATTGTGAGTACTAGGTTTTGAAGATTGATCTTTTGGAATCTGTGGAGGATAGAATGTGTGTTCTTCTATTTCCTGTTCAAAAAGCTCATCCTGTTTTTTCTTTAAAATGTTTAGCTCTTCTTTATTGAGCTTTAGAGATTTCCAGATCTCTTTGATCATAGCTCTTTTTCTCTTATTGAAGTATCTAATGTGTTAATTGTTTGATCCAATAATTAACACTTTGCAATTCTTGTTCTTCTTCTTCTACATCATCAAGCACTTTTACTGGGTGCTTGTTAGCATAGGATTTCCGCTGATGTAGGAAATTACGTTGAGCTCTATGTGAAGAGTATTTTAATGGTTGAGGGTTAC
Source organism: Picea glauca (assembly GCA_000966675.3). NCBI lineage: Eukaryota > Viridiplantae > Streptophyta > Pinopsida > Pinales > Pinaceae > Picea > Picea glauca. The sequence continues at coordinate 35,820 of JZKD02S1841933.1, read as the reverse complement.
GTGGGATAAAAGAAAAATAAGGAGGTGAGTAGTGTTGTACATTAGCCATGCTTGGATGCTGATGGATTTTAATTTTGGAATCAAGGGCTTGGATCTAGGCATGTAGTCAATTTGCAATTTGGAATTGTCCAGGGGTTAACTGAAATAGCCTTGATTGCAAAGAAGATCTGCAGTGAAGAGTGGCTGGAATCTCTTCAAGGGTGGACATCATTTTTAGATCTAAGAAATTCAAACACTCTGGTAAGTTGTCAGAATATCAGGAATCGGGGGAACTGGGTTGAGAAAGAGTCTCAGGTTCAGACTCGGTGAGGGAAAGGTATTCACCTTCGGAATGAGTAGAAACTAAGTCCCAGTCCGTTGGATCATAACCTGTGGTAAATAGATCCATAATCTTCTTTTGAAACTTAGTTTTCTTCCGCAGAGGACACTGTGAAGCCCAGTGGCCAAGATTTTTACAGATATAACACTTTTTGTGGCTAGACTGTGTAGGTTTAGGCCTGCGCTTGAAATAGGCTTTACGCGGGAATGTGTTACGGCTGCGGGAACCAAATTTCTTTGATAAATTACCTTTAGATTGTCTAAAGGTTTTTCGGTTCTTACACTTAAAACATGAGCAATCAGATTTGCAGCTATATAAATGTCCTTTCTTTGGTGAACAACCAAAGTGATAGGTCTCAGCAAAAACATCACGCACACTAGAATCGAACCCAAGCTGTTTCTTAACAGACTTGCTAGTTTTACGACATATACACTCTTTTTGGAGTGTAGTGGTGATATGCTCATGCAATCCAGCTAATGATAAGTCTTCTAAATCAACATCTAGTTGTTCTAGTCTTTCTCTAACTAGATCAGGTATTTTACCAGGCATGGCTGAGAGGTATTTTCTAGGATATGAAACATTGTTAGGATCAGGACACCGATAGAGGAGATCTTGCATCGTGCAAAAAAATTCTGGAAGTTGGCTAATATGGAATATCTTTAGACTCATATACATATTGACATAATGATCATAGTCAATCTTATAGCTACCATAAAATTCATGAACTACAACCTTAATGAGTTCATCTACTGGGGTATCATGATTCATAATTCAGAGCTTGTTTTCTTCAGGAACTCTTTCCCACCAGAGTCCTAAGTTTTTAGTGAAACCCCATGTTAGTCTTAAAGATAGTTCATTCCATGCTATACGATTTCTATAGAGAAATTTTTGGGTTTTAGCCCATGCATGCCATCTTTGAAAGATAATCATCATTTCATTTCTAGATCGACAGTTTATATTAGATACAGGGGTTGGATCTATATTTTCTCTGCTAAATCGAGCATGCTCATTAGAATTTGTAGGATCAAATGGCACTTTCTTGCTTGTTCCGTACTTTGCATTACACCATTTTTCCCAAGCAGTCTGGAAAGGATTTACTGCTACTTCATCTTCTAATGATCTTGGGCCAGTAGAAGATTGTCCTTCTTCTAAGTCTTTTATGCATGGTGTAGGAGAGGATTTAAGCAATGTTTGTTAAACTGAGAGATTTGAGACTTTACTAGGTCTAACTTTTCAGACACTAGCAAGGCTATTTCGACTATTCTTGAATAAGGATTTGTTGAACTACTACTCAATTGTTTTAATGTAAGTTGATTTTGTTTATCAGTTGAGCCGAAGAACCTGAATGAGGTCTTTTATTCTAGTTCAAAATAAAGAATAGGAGGAGGCAAACTCTTCTCTTTGTCAAAAGATTCTTTCAAATCTTGAATGACAGACTGGATGGTATCTAGTTTGTTTGAAAGTTGTCTTAATTGTTCTACAAAAGTATCTTGATGACATTCAATAGATTCTGATTCTGAATGAATACCATTCACATGACCTTTAGCTTGAAAGACATCTTGAGAAAGGTCATCAAGATTTTTTTCTATACATACTGATTGGTAGTTGGAATAATTTTCCAACCTAATTAAGTCAGGTGACTTTTTTGCATCAATTTTTCTGTACTAAACAAAATCAAGATCTGCTACTAAAGAATTATTCTTAAATGCAGGAGTGAAGTTTCTTGGTCAGAGATTCCTTTGAGGAAGAGGATAAGGCTTTTCTTTGTCAGCTCTTGGTAGTGGATACTGCATCAAATTAATTTGTCTCGGAGCTGATATTTGTAAGAATTCATGATAGTCAAAATGTTGTCCGAGATGATCAACATTAGATGAAAATGTTTGAAATGAAAGTGGAGATTGTACACGGCGTAAATCTAAAATGGTGTGTTTCTCAGGGAGTTGAGTAGGTATGCAAGCTTTGTAGAATCTACTCTTTGTGGTTATGGTTTTATGATTTAACAAATGGTTATCCAAATCTGATCTATGAGGAACTAGTTTGTAGATAGGGTGTTGGATTGTTGAACTAGAAGAAGATGTGTGCAATATTGATGACTGTCTGTCATAGAATTTTGTAGGTATGCTATCTGTTCTACTACTATTAGATCTACCAATCCTTAGTATTGAGGTTCCCTGGATGTTAGATTCAACTGATAGTTTTTGAGTCTCAGATGGGTGAAACTTGGGTTGAACTTCTTGGTAGTCAACTTTCCATTCATTTGTGATTATCAGTTAAGAAAATCCAATATTCAAAGGGGTGACATTTTTGGGACCAACCACCACGCTCTCAGAGGTAGCACATTTGAGAAGATTAGGATTGAGTGCTGGAATCATAGTAGAGACAAAACAGAGGAAGGTTGTTCGCACATTAGAGACTTCAATAAGAGAAAAATAAGCTATGATCAAAGAGATCTAGAAATCTATAAAGCTCGAGAAAGAAGAGATAAACTTTTTAATGAAAAAACATGATGAGATTTTTGAGCAAGAAATAGAAGAACACACATTCTAGCCTCCACAGATTCCAAAATATCAATCTTCAGAACCTAGTACTCACAATCAATTGAATGGGTTTGAAGATAGGTTGGTCATTGAGATCAATATCAAAGTATTTGGATATTTAACTTATACTTTGGATGCTCAACTAGATACTGGTGCTATGAATTCATGTGCTAAGTATGGTGCAATTCCTTCATATTTTTGGCATCCTATTAGTATATCATTCATAGCTATCAATAAGAATGAACTAAAGATCCAGTGTTTTTCCCCAGATTTTCGTATATTTTTGAAAGGTGTCAAATTTCCTATTAACATATATTGTTTTGACACTAGAGCTGATGGCCTATTAGGACAGGACTTTATAAATAGGTGTTTACCATTTACAGTTGGCCAGAACTTTGTACAGATTACTGTCTTGAGTAAAACCATTTCTATTCCGAGTACCTCCTCATATGAATCAAAGATAGGTACTTCCAAATCTATACCACAATTAGAAAGGTTTGTTGAGAAGTTAGCAAAGATTTAGAAGATTGTTAATAATGATGAAAAGCATGGTCCCCAGTCCATTCAAGATATCAAAGAAAAGATTAAAACAGATTGTACCTCGGGTTGCCCTGATGCCTTCTGGACTAGAGAGAAATATTTTGTAGATATGCCTTACAAAGAAGACTATTCTGCTAAACCTTAGAAAGTTTGGATAATCATATGTCTCCCACATAAGATGAATACTGTCAGAAAGAAATAGCTAAACTTTTGGAAAGAATATTAATTGAATCTAGCCGCATCCCTTGGGCATGCCCTACATTTTATGTCAACAAACATAGTGAGATGAAAAGAGGAAAACTAAGAATGGTTATAAATTATAGAGCTCTCAATGATGCTCTGTTACGCATCAGATTTACTCTACCATCAAAAGACATGTTTTTCTTGAAAATCAATAATTGTAATGTCTTCAACAAGTTTGACTTAAAGAGTGGTTTTTGGTAGATTGGAATATCTCCAAAGGACAGGTAAAAAATGTCTTTCGTCGTCCCCCATGGTCAGTTTCAGTGGAGGGTAATGCCTTTTGGATTGAAGAATGCACCTTCCGAGTTTCAAAAATGAATGGATGACATCTTCAAGCATTTGTTCTTTTTAATTGTTTATATTGATGATTTGTTGGTTTGTTCTTTAGACATTAAGTCTCATATTGCTCACCTCAAAATAGTATATGATCATTTGTTTTTCCATGCCTTAGTCCTGAGTAAATACAAACTCTGTTGGGCCAAAAAAAATATTGAGTATCTTTGATTGATACTATTTTAAGGATCCATTGAACTTCAAGAACACGTTTTGAAAAAGCTATCAGAATTCCCTGATGAAATTCTAGATACGAAGCAACTACAAAGATTCCTTGGAAGTCTTAATTACATTCGCCAGTTTTATGACCATCAAGATAAATATGTGTGAAACCTACAAAAGTGATTAAAAGGAACTATCCCATGGAATCAAAACATGACAAAGGCTGTGCAAATCATCAACCAGAAGATCCAAGATCTTCCTAGGGTACATCTACCTAATGTCTCCTTACCATTAATCATTGAAACTCATGCCTCCAATGAGACATGGGAAACATCATTATTACAGAAAAGCAACCCTATGAAAGAAGAAGTTTGTATTTATGCCTCTTCTTGTTTCTTAGAAGAAGAATCAAGATACCCCTCATCTCATAAAAAAATCCTTTCTGTAAAGAATGGAATCAAAAGATTTAGATTGTTCTTAAAACATGTTCATTTCACAGTTAGAAACAATTTAAAGAATATGAAAGGAATGTTGTCTAATCAACACCTTCTTGAACAGGGTAACAATAGGATTTTGAGATGGAATTTATGGCTTGACGGTTTTGATTTCGATATTGAGTACAAGCCAGGGAAAGATAATTGTATTGCAGATTTTCTTACAAGAGAAGTATCTCCAGCCCCATAGACAGTTCGAGAAATTAAGATGATGGCATCTTCCTCACAATGCACTCCTACTGCACATCCAGGATACAAATGGGTTTTGTCTAAGGAACCTACTTTCCTTCTCTTCTGACTTCTTTGTGTAAAGTTGTCTGCTTCCATATTTAGAACTCTTGTTTCCATCTACATCTGCACATAAATTAAACATATCACAAAAAACATTTTATTTATGACATTCTTGAAGCCCATCCTCAGTTATGAGCATGACTACCAACACAAATTGCTTTCCTCCCTTATTGTCCACCATAATTGTGTATATTGTTGCCACTTCATGTATTTTATATACAATTACCATTCCTTGAACTTCTAGTTCACTTCCTGTGAGTTCCTGTTTACACTTTGTGCCTTCAATCTCGTCATGGTTTCTAAAGATATTTTCTTTCTCTGCATCCTCTTGTTGCATATAAAATAAATTTTCATCTCCAGTATTTCTTTCTTCTTCCATAAGGTTACTCTTCTACCTTCAATTCCACTTCTTGGAATCTTGAATTCCTTGTTTCTATCCTCTTCCATCTCTTCACAAGACAATGTTGCAACCTCTTTGTAGTCTTCACAAAACTTTGGATTTGCGCCATTATTCTATCAACTTTAGTTCTTATTCAAAATATGTTAACACTTCATCTAAGTGTTGTCCTTCCTTTTCAGTACTTTCATTCTTTGTCACAAGACTATTGCCTTTTATTCCATCTACTGGAATTCTTTTTTCTCTATCTCCTTGAGACAATTCAACATTATCCTCTCCCTTTCTGACAATTTTTAATGACTTTCCATCTTCATGACTTGCATACACACACAAATTCTTAGTCTTAAAAATATGACTCTCTTATCTCTTTATATGCCTCTAGCATCCTTTCCTTGTGTTGGGCTGAACTCTCCAAGCATCTCATGAGGTATTCATTATGAACCTCATCCTCTACTAGCATTTATCTCTTCTTTAGCTCACCAAAGTGAACTATTGGTCCTACTCCAAAGGAATTTCTATACTCAACTTCCCTAAGTTTCTCCTCTGTCTTCAACCCAGAATTCATCTTGTGTCTCATTTTTGCCTCATCTTCCCTACAAATAATTGAACAATATTCCATTTGATCCTCCTCTTTAACTTCCATATACACCTCTGATCTCTTTCCATGTGTTCTTGTAGCATCATCAACATAACACTGAGCTTTTCTTTTAACTCAAATATTCCCCTTTTGAGTTCCCCATCACTCCTCTTTCTTTTTTCCACTCCTCTGACACCTTCTCTCATCTTGTTCTAGATTCCTTTTGAATGCTTCATTTTATTATCTCTAGTCATCTCCATATTTGATATTCACAATGTTTAATAGTGAGATGCAAGTACCCTCTACATTAATAGGTATGTTTCACCCTGCTACAAAATACCTCATCAAGTTCCTCTCCTAAACCTAGCCTTTTGGTGTCTCTTGTTCTATCATCTAGAACCCTCTAAGCTCCCTTTTCTCCTCAGCTACTATATTTGTAGGCTTCTACACTTCTAATCACAATCCTCTAATTCCAACCTCAACTAGAATTCATTAAGGGTCTCTGCCACATATTACCTTCTCCTACTGCTACCTGTCAAAATGCATATCGTCTATCCAAATTAAATACAAAGATAAAAAAACATTTACCTTCCAAATATCTTCATATGTGTCTCCTTAATTTGCATATTTAGAAGATGTTTTTGGTTAGTTTCTTAGTTCTATCTATCTCTCTTTCTCTTGTTGGAACTAAAATTTCCAAACTCCTTGAGCTCTGATTTCTTCTTTCCAAAGAGTGTTACTTTGCTTTGATACCAATTGATGCAAGCCAAATTCCTCAAATTTACATATACTCTTCTAATAGATGGATGGATTGATTAAACACCAAACCCATATAACCAAGGGCTTCAAACTATAATGAAATTATGGGCACAGGTTCAAATTTAACCCCCTAAAGCTTCTTTAAGCCTCTTCCTTGACCGCCTTCAAATTCTCTACTGAATAACAATGTTGTTAACCGACCTTAATTATTTTTGGTTATAGTGATACAGTCAAATGGCCGACTAGGACCATCGATCACTGGAACCAACAGAGTCCTCAAAAGACTCTTTTGTTCTATGTTCGACCACTGGGACATCGGTCCACCGAATCACCGAGCCACTGGACTAGCTAGAATATTCAACACCGTGCTTTAATTATTACCCTGGTCTAGTTACACCAGCCATCACGTCACCAAGACTTATCCATCAAACTTTCCCACATAACATGAATCAAGTCTGGTTGCAATTCTATCCACCATCCCTTCAAACATCGTAACACTCTAACAAAGTATCTTTTCACAAGGCTTTAGACCGGTCCGGTTTTTTTTCTCTCGGTTGTTTATCTATTCCTATGATAAAAAATCAATGAACATATATTCTTCTACTCCAGATCCATGATTCCACCATGTCACCAAGTCTACGATTCCTCCACCTCATTCGATCACCACTGTTGGCCTGCTAAAGCGCAATTTTTCCTTATTTTTCGTTGGATATTTTTTTTGTCCCTTTGAAGTTTATAGGAACTCCAAATTAATCTCTATCTCGTTCCTCTCTTTCACTGGCCCCTTCACTCGCTTAGAGACTCTTCTTCTCTTCAATTCTCCTTCACATCCTTCAAATATAAATCGACTCATCCAATTCTTAATCGTACAAACTCTTCCTCATCGAGATACGGCCCACATTCATTACAATTGACTATTCACACATAGTCAACTTACTTTCATTCATGAATGAGGGTAAACACACAAATTCCTCATTAAATATTCTACTTATCATCTTGCAAGCACAAAAGCTCATCAATACAAAGAGACATTTACGCACAATCATTTAGGGTACAACCACTCCCTATTCTATTAACCCAAAATACCTCAATAATTATGCACAAACTCATAAATACCTCTCTGACATGATTCAGTATGGACGCTTCCTTGGCCCTCAACATCTCTTTGGCTTGATTTCACTCTATTTGGCCCCACCATTCATTATCAAAGGATTACATATTTATGTAGAAGATAAACTTCCATACCTACCAAAACACATCCCTAAAATCACGTAGCTAATTACAACAATAACATTATGCTCTCTATTCTTGGTTACATATATACGAGGATCAATAAGATCAAATCCTCAAAACTTAGGAAAATCCAGACTAACCCAACTAATTTCTTTATAACGGAATTAGGGAAACAAACCCTATCCTTATAAAATCTAATTACAACTTAGGGAAATACAATAATTCATTAAAGTAACCCACTCCCTTTTGTAAATGCTAAGACCCACCTAGATATACTAAAAAAGGTTGATTGTTGATGGGAAATGCTCCTGCATCAAGAACATCCAATTAGATAACTTTTGAGCCAACTCCCTACATAGGTACCTCAACTCCTGGCTATGGGTTGTGATTCTTATGAGACTTGGAAGCCTCTCTATGCTTCTGAGCCCTTCTTTGCAGAGATATGGGCTATTGTGCAACATTCGGCTAAATTCAATCAAATTCCATTTCTAGATTATACAATAAGAGATGGGTGGATATATAAACTCAACTAGTTATGTGTCTCATCTTTTAAATATCTTCTAACTTTCATTAATGAGGCTCATGCTGCCTCCTATGGTGGCCATTTTAGGTCTCTAAAAATAGTTCAACACTTGCACCAACAATTCTTTTGGCCTTCGATGATTCATGAAGTGGACCATTTCATTCATGCTTGTGCATTATTTAGTTAGCATAAACCTGCCAATCATAAATTTGGTTTTTATCATCCCCTACCTCTGTCTTCCCTCCCTTGGGATATATTTCCATGGATTTCCTTAGTGGTCTACCTATGACCTTAGGAAAACATGATGCTATATGGGTTGTTGTTTGTGGTTTCTCTAAGATGACTCTTTTTATCCCTTGCACTAAGACCACTATTGTTGTCAAAACCACTGCCTTGTTCTTTCAACATGTTTGGCCACACTTTTCCCTTCCTACTATGATCCAGGTGGATATCGGGGGCCACCCATCTTTTCCAAATGGCTCAAAACAGTTTTCTGACCATTTTGGCAATTTACTATTTTTAGCAGGTTTTAACTTTCGGGGCCATTTTGA
>JZKD02S1841911.1:19167-52982 GCA_000966675.3 Picea glauca | reverse complement strand
TGGGAGTCTCCCATATTGCATGGGCCCTTATCCAAGTGACCAAGGGTGGTGGAAAGGAAAAGTTAGTGTGGGGGGAGGAAAAACAATGGGTATTTGATGATCTGAAGCATTTCTTGTGCTCAGCTCTAGTACTCTCCTTTCCTTATCTACAACAACCATTCAAGATTGAGACTGATGCATCTGACTATGATGTAGGTGTCGTTCTCACTCAGCACAGTCATCTGATGGCATACCATAGTGAGATACTCCCTGATACTGTCTGGAAATACCCCACCTATGACAAGGAAATGTATTCCATTGTATAAGCATGTCATCAATGTAAACATTGCATTATGTGAAAGAAGACAATCATCGACACTGATCACAAGCCTCTGCAGTTCATACAGACACAGAGGAAGTTGCATAACGAATGCCATCAAAAGTGGTCCACCTACCTGCAGTAGTTCCATATCAACATCAAGTATAAGACAAGGAGCACAAATCATGTTGTTGACTACCTTAGTCAACCTCTTGTGGCTACACTCACCACCATGCTTCATTCATGTGGCCATGAGGCATCTGAGGGCCCCAACTTTATCAGCAAGATTTAGACTTCGCCACCACCTATCAGCTCTTGGGTACAGGCACGAATATCACCAATTTTCACATTCAAGACAGAATGTTATGCCATCTGGGCCATCTTTTTATTCCTGCAAGTGAACGTCGAAAGATGATTTCGGAAGCTCACTACAATCAGATGGAAGGACGTTTTGGCGCGGAGAAAATTGTGGACATTTTGGCATGGAGAAAATTTTGGGGCCCTAAACAATGTTTTTTTGGCTTGCCACAGTCAAAATCTAGACAGAGTCAGAGTTTGATGGCGTAATGTGTAGTTCTCGAAAAGACCTTTCCAATAGGCTATCACGCACCTAAAACAGAGGTTGTATCCAAAACTTACGACCACGGGAAGTTGAGGTACCAACCTACCCATTGAGGTTGTAGCGTACCCTGGCCACCCCATGCCGAGGAAAATGCGACCAACTTCAAAACCAAACTATTATGAAAACCATATTGTAACATACCCAGCCACCTAGGAAAGTTCATGCTACTTGAAACTATTTATCATTCTCTGATATACATATATATATCTAATGCAAATTTAAATAGAGATAAATATTTCATTCATACACATATTCATGTGGAAGTGACAATAACACATACATGCAATATATACAGAAAATTCTAATAACATTCAAACATGTACCTAAACACAATATTTAAATATAGCATGTAAAATTAACATAGAATTGGTACTTATATTTTTATGAGAAGACCATCGATTGTGTGCAGACCTTCCACAAACTTCCCARCCTTAGACCACGCTGCTCCAAGCTATCAGCAGTGGACTATGGGTTACCTCCAACATGGGACTAAACTCCACCCAGAGAAAATGAATCCTAGGCTAGGTTGAGGCTACGGGAAGATGCACAATGCAACAGGAAGGATTCACAATGCAACAGGAAGGATTCTTTCCAAGGAGTCTACTTACGCCCACTTCTCACAAACTCTCATTCCCCACATGCTTGTCCCACCCCGGGAATATACACCTCCATTTTTCCATAGTCCATCAACTGCTCCACTTCCCTTCTAGGGCTTCAGCAACATGTCGAATCAGGAATTCTCATAGCTCGGTAGTTGTTATTGGACTCCCTCTAGGAGAAATCACTTCCCTAGAAATATCTCTCACCTGGAGAGAGTTGCTCACATGCCTGACAACCTACTTCTTCAACCACGGGCCTGGAAACCCTCCTCTTCAAACCACAGTAGAAAAAATGGGTAAGGAAAGGGATGGATCATCAATTACAGAGGTTCAACAATGGCGGAAATGGATCTGGCTACGTGCATGTTTAGTGCGTGCCTGAACTGGACAAGAGATGGAAAGAATCGTGAGAATGAACTCATGAGGAAAGATGGCCAGACTGGTTAGAATGCTCAGAGAGAGAATGGTGAGAATCTTCAGACTGTAGAATCGTGATAGAACCAAAATGGGGAGATTGAACCCCCACAATGGTGGAAATTCCCACATAAATCTGCATGCGTCCTGGGTGACACTTGTCTCTCCAGGAGCTCATTCCTCTCCACTTGGAGTTTGTTCCTCCCCCAAAAGAACTTAGGATAATTGGGTTATTTCCCAACTTTAGTATTTTCGAGAAATACATTATAATATTCCCTTGGGTTAATCCCTCAAGCTTAGCCCCTTTCTCCTAGCCTCTCAGCCCCATCTCTTTCCCTACCCAGTGGAGCTTAGTCCCCCTTAACTATTTCTTCATGGTCGGTCTACATGCAACGATGTTTTTTTATTAATAATATGCACAGTTACATATACAAAAATAGGCTCTTTGGCCTCATCATTTAGGCTCTTCGGCCTAATAAACACATAATCCTACCATCTTATACACACTTGGCTCACTGGCCTATAAACATCATTACAATTCAATAGGGTCTCAGCCTTGGGATATTACAATCCCCTCCCCTAATTTTTGCACTGTCCTCGGTGCAACTCATTTACATAACATCAATAATATTTTCAAAATATTCAAAAAGATGCAGGTATTTTTTCCGCATAGCATCTTCATGCTCCCAAGTTGCATCCTTGGGACCGTACTAGGTCCATTGGACCTTTACAAGACCTATGGCTCGATTCCAGAGTTGTTTGATTTTCCCGTCCAGAATGCATACCGGATGCACTTGAAAAGCGCTTTCTTTCTCCACTTGAATCACATTCCAATCAATAACATGATTAGCATCAGGTATATATTTCTTAAGAAATGATACATGGAATACATTATGTATAGACATAGATGCAAGTAATGCAAGCATGTAAGCTACTGGTCCAATCCTATCCAGTATTTCAAACAACCCACAATATATGGCTTCCAACTTGGAACAGTTTCCCAACTTCATGGAACTTATGTTGGCTTTTACGTTCAAGAAAACATGATCACCCACTTTAAATTCCCTGTGAGTTTTTCCTTTGTTAGCATAGTTTTTCTGCCTGTCTTGGGTAGCCTTTAAATTTTGCTTAATATTCAGCATTTTCTCTTCCATTTCTCTAAGAAACTCTGGCCCAACTACTGCTCTATCAGTTGGGTTGTCCTAGCTTATTGTTGTGTTGCACTTTATTACATAAAGTGCCTCAAATGGGCTCATCTTTAGTGATGCTTGATACCCATTATTGTAGGCAAATTCTACCAAGTGTAGATATTCTTCCCATTTAGATGGTTTCTCCATCACATACATCCTTAGCATATCCTCTATCACTTGGTTCACTCTCTTAGTTTTCCCATCAGACTTGGGATGATAAGTTGTGTTGAAGTTCATATCTGTTCTAAACCCTTTGAATAACCCCTTCCAAAAATTTGAGGTAAAATTTGGGTCTGTGTCAGACACAATAGTCTTGGGTATGTCATGAAAGTATGCTACTTCTCTCATATAGATATCAACAACATTGGTTTCCTTGTGAGTAACCTTTATAGGAATGAAATGAGTAGCTTTAGTAAGCTTTTCCACCACCACCATGATAGCATCATGGTGCTTGCTTGTTTTGGGAAATTTGGTGATGAAATCCATTGTCACCACTTCCCACTTCCACTCAGGAATGGGTAATGGTTGCAGAAACCCAATTGGGTGTCTATGCTCAGCCTTGACCCTTTGACACTCCAAGCATTTAGCAATGTATTCAACAATCTCCCTCTTCATGCCTAGCCAATAATATTGGCTCTTGGCATCTACAACTATTTTATGATATCTTGGGTGTCCTGCATAAGGTACATTATGAATTTATTTTAAAATTATACTCCTCAATTCAGGAGAATTGGGTACATAAANCGACACACTACCAAGTCAAACATCCAATTGATCTAAACTCTGGTGCACCTCTACCTAATGGACCATTCTATCATCGCTCGTTGATGGAAAATGATGAAATCAAGCATTAGATCCAAGAGATTCTTCAAAAGGGGCACATCAGACCCATCTCCTCCCCTTGTGGAAGCCTGATTGTACTGGTGTAGAAGAAGGACGGGACTTGGTGGCTATGCATTGATTACAGAGCATTAAACAAAATAATATTCAAGAACCGGTACCCAATTCCCAAAATCGATGACCTTCTTGACCAACTCAAGGGGGAAAAGTTCTTCAGCAAGATTGACCTAAAGTTTGGATACCACTAGGTTCCCATTGAACCAACTAATGTATTGAAGACAACTTGCAAATCTAAATAAGGCCTCTTCGAATGGTTGGTCATGTCATTTGGCTTAAAAAATGCACCAACCACTTTCATGAGGTTGATGGATGATGTATTGAGACCCTTCACCAAATCTTTTGTGGTGGTATATTTGGATGACATCCTCATATTCAGCTGAACTTGGGAGGATCACATGCAACATATTCAACATTGTTTGAGCACTCTGCGGCAACACAAGTTATATTCCAACTTGGAAAAATGCTCCTTTGTCATGAACAGGATCCAATACTTGGGCTACATTGTCGATGATCATGGGGTACATGTTGATCCAGCTAAGATCCAAGTCATTCATGACTAGCCAGCCTCGACCACACTAACTAATCTTCAAAGCTTCTTGGGACTGGCCAAATTCTACCGACAATTCATGTTGGGAGTCTCCCATATTGCATGGGCCCTTAGCCAAGTGACCAAGGGTGGTGGCAAGGAAAAGTTAGTGTGGGGGAAGGAAAAACAATGGGTATTTGATGATCTGAAGCATCTCTTGTGATCAGCTCTAGTACTCTCCTTTCCTTATCTACAACAACCATTCAAGATTGAGATTGATGCATCTGACTATGATGTAGGTGTCGTTCTCACTCAGCACAGTCATCTGATGGCATACCATAGTGAGATACTCTCTGATACTGTCTGGAAATACCCCACCTATGACAAGGAAATGTATTCCATTGTATAAGCATGTCGTCAATGTAAACATTGCATTATGTGAAAGAAGACAATCATCGACACTGATCACAAGCCTCTGTAGTTCATACAGACACAGGGGAAGTTGCATAACGAATGCCATCAAAAGTGGTCCACCTACCTGCAGTAGTTCCATATCAACATCAAGTATAAGACAAGGAGCACAAATCATGTTGTTGACTACCTTAGTCAACCTCTTGTGGCTACACTCACCACCATGCTTCATTCATGTGGCCATGAGGCATCTGAGGGCCCCAACTTTATCAGCAAGATTTAGACTTCGCCACCACCTATCAGCTCTTGGGTACAGGCACGAATATCACCAATTTTCACATTCAAGACAGACTGTTATTCCATCTGGGCCATCTTTTTGTTCCTGCAAGTGAACGTGGAAAGATGATTTCGGAAGCTCACTACAATCAGATGGAAGGACGTTTTGGCGCGGAGAAAATTGTGGACGTTTTGGCGTGGAGAAAATTTTGGGGCCCTAAACAATGTTTTTTTGGCTTGCCACAGTCAAAATCTAGACAGAGTCAGAGTTTGATGGCGTAATGTGTAGTTCTCGAAAATACCTTTCCAATAGGCTATCACGCACCTAAAACAGAGGTTGTATCCAAAACTTACGACCACGGGAAGTTGAGGTACCAACCTACCCATTGAGGTTGTAGCGTACCCCGGCCACCCCATGCCGATGAAAATGCCACCAACTTCAAAACCAAACTATTATGAAAACCATATTGTAACATACCCAGCCACCTAGGAAAGTTCATGCTACTTGAAACTATTTATCATGCTCTGATATACATATATATATATATAATGCAAATTTAAATAGAGATAAATATTTCGTTCATACACATATTCATGTGGAAGTGACAATAACACATACATGCAATATATACAGAAAATTCTAATAACATTTAAACATGTACCTAAACACAATATTTAAATATAGCATGTAAAATTAACATAGAATTGGTACTTATATTTTTATGAGAAGACCATCGATTGTGTGCAGACCTTCCACAAACTTCCCAGCCTTAGACCACGCTACTCCAAGCTATCAGCAGTGGACTGTGGCTCACCTCCAACATGGGACTAAACTCCACCCAGAGAAAATGAATCCTAGGCTAGGCTGAGGCTACGGGAAGATGCACAATGCAACAGGAAGGATTCACAATGCAACAGGAAGGATTCTTTCCAAGGAGCCTACTTACGCCCACTGCTCACAAACTCTCATTCCCCACATGCTTGTCCCACCTCGGGAATATACACCTCCATTTTTCCATAGTCCATCGACTGCTCCACTTCCCTTCTAGGGCTTCAGCAACATGTCGAATCAGGAATTCTCATAGCTCGGTAGTTGTTATTGGAATCCCTCTAGGAGAAATCACTTCCCTAGAAATATCTCTCACCTGGAGAGAGTTTCTCACATGCCTGACAACCTACTTCTTCAACCACGGGCCTGGAAACCTTCCTCTTCAAACCACAGTAGAAAAAATGGGTAAGGAAAGGGATGGCTCATCAATTACAGAGGTTCAACAATGGCGGAAATGGCTCTGGCTACGTGCATGTTTAGTGCGTGCCTGAACTGGACAAGAGATGGAAAGAATCGTGAGAATGAACTCATGAGGAAAGATGTCCATATTGGTCAGAATGCTCAGAGAGAGAATGGTGAGAATCTTCAGACTGTAGAATCGTGATAGAACCAAAATGGGGAGATTGAACCCCCACAATGGTGGAAATTCCCACATAAATCTGCATGCGTCCTGGGTGACACTTGTCTCTCCAGGAGCTCATTCCTCTCCACTTGGAGTTTGTTCCTCCCCCAAAAGAACTTAGGATAATTGGGTTATTTCCCAACTTTAGTATTTTCGAGAAATACATTATAATATTCCCTTGGGTTAATCCCTCAAGCTTAGCCCCTTTCTCCTAGCCTCTCAGCCCCATCTCTTTCCCTACCCAGTGGAGCTTAGTCCCCCTTAACTATTTCTTCATGGTCGGTCTACATGCAACGATGTTTTTTTATTAATAATATGCACAGTTACATATACAAAAATAGGCTCTTTGGCCTCATCATTTAGGCTCTTCGGCCTAATAAACACATAATCCTACCATCTTATACACACTTGGCTCACTGGCCTATAAACATCATTACAATTCAATAGGGTCTCAGCCTTGGGATATTACAATCCCCTCCCCTAATTTTTGCACTGTCCTCGGTGCAACTCATTTACATAACATCAATAATATTTTCAAAATATTCAAAAAGATGCAGGTATTTTTTCCGCATAGCATCTTCATGCTCCCAAGTTGCATCCTTGGGACCGTACTAGGTCCATTGGACCTTTACAAGACCTATGGCTCGATTCCAGAGTTGTTTGATTTTCCCGTCCAGAATGCATACCGGATGCACTTGAAAAGCGCTTTCTTTCTCCACTTGAATCACATTCCAATCAATAACATGATTAGCATCAGGTATATATTTCTTAAGAAATGATACATGGAATACATTATGTATAGACATAGATGCAAGTAATGCAAGCATGTAAGCTACTGGTCCAATCCTATCCAGTATTTCAAACAACCCACAATATATGGCTTCCAACTTGGAACAGTTTCCCAACTTCATGGAACTTATGTTGGCTTTTACGTTCAAGAAAACATGATCACCCACTTTAAATTCCCTGTGAGTTTTTCCTTTGTTAGCATAGTTTTTCTGCCTGTCTTGGGTAGCCTTTAAATTTTGCTTAATATTCAGCATTTTCTCTTCCATTTCTCTAAGAAACTCTGGCCCAACTACTGCTCTATCAGTTGGGTTGTCCTAGCTTATTGTTGTGTTGCACTTTATTACATAAAGTGCCTCAAATGGGCTCATCTTTAGTGATGCTTGATACCCATTATTGTAGGCAAATTCTACCAAGTGTAGATATTCTTCCCATTTAGATGGTTTCTCCATCACATACATCCTTAGCATATCCTCTATCACTTGGTTCACTCTCTTAGTTTTCCCATCAGACTTGGGATGATAAGTTGTGTTGAAGTTCATATCTGTTCTAAACCCTTTGAATAACCCCTTCCAAAAATTTGAGGTAAAATTTGGGTCTGTGTCAGACACAATAGTCTTGGGTATGTCATGAAAGTATGCTACTTCTCTCATATAGATATCAACAACATTGGTTTCCTTGTGAGTAACCTTTATAGGAATGAAATGAGTAGCTTTAGTAAGCTTTTCCACCACCACCATGATAGCATCATGGTGCTTGCTTGTTTTGGGAAATTTGGTGATGAAATCCATTGTCACCACTTCCCACTTCCACTCAGGAATGGGTAATGGTTGCAGAAACCCAATTGGGTGTCTATGCTCAGCCTTGACCCTTTGACACTCCAAGCATTTAGCAATGTATTCAACAATCTCCCTCTTCATGCCTAGCCAATAATATTGGCTCTTGGCATCTACAACTATTTTATGATATCTTGGGTGTCCTGCATAAGGTACATTATGAATTTATTTTAAAATTATACTCCTCAATTCAGGAGAATTGGGTACATAAASCTTGTTCCTGTAYAGAAKAATTMCATCAATTACCAATTCATAGTCTTCAATTTTTTGTTGCATTTTTCCTTGCTGCAATTTCGTTACCAATTCCATGTACTGCAAATCTKCTTTTGCAGCCTAAAAAAAAAAATCCTTTAAGATCCATTTGATACATRCTAATGGTTGTAGCATGCATTTCATGCACTCTCCTACTGAGTGCATCAGCCACTTTGTTCTCCTTTCCTTTGATGTGATTAATATCAAATTCRTACTCATGGAGGAATGCCAACCATCTGCTCTACCTAGCATTCAAAGTTGGATGATCAAACAAGTATTTCAGACCATTATGGTCTGTCCTCATATCAAACCTCTTTCCCATGAGGTAGTCCCTCCACTTATTCAAGGCATGCACTATGGATACCAACTTTAAATCATGAGTGGCATAGAGCCTTTCATGCTCTTTCAGTTTTCTGGATTCAAAATGTAACATTCCCGAACCTCAACCTCTCTCGGGTAACGCTACCTAAAAAATTGTATCTTTGTTTTTCTTCTCTGATACCATTTTGTGACTGTTCCCAACCTTAAACCAACAAGACAGTACATGCCACCGAATAATTTTGCGGAAATATTCACATATAAAACTTGACAGGAATAAATAGAGATAACATCTTATATTCATATTTATTTATATACATATCTATCTAATGTAATTTAAACATCTATAGCATTCTTTTGATGCACCTATTCATGCAGAAGCGACAATAACACATACCAATATTTAACAAATGATTTGTGTTATGTTATCACACAACTTAATGTAGAAATAATAGTAAAAGCATACATGCAGTAATCACAGACATAACCAAAAATATAACAACATATACATGAAATACTCATCAATATAGCATGTGCAAATACACAGCATGTAAATGAAAAAATAATTGCTACTTATCTTTTAATTGATTACTATTAACTGCATACAGTCCTTCCATGACCCTCCTAGCCTTAGACCACATTGCCCATCACGCTCAACAGTGGGTCACCCTCGAGCTGGGACTAAACTCCACCAACAAGGGATTCCTAGGCTTGGCAAGGACAATAGGAAAGTCGCACAGATCAACAAAAAGGATTTTCTCCCAGGAGCCACTTATGCCCATGGCCCACAAACCCTCATTTCCCACACGCATGTCCCACCCTGGGAGTGTACAACTTTACTATCACAAGTCCATTGGTTTTCCACCTCCCTTCCAGGGCTTTAGCAATAGGCTAGATTGGAAGTCTCAGAGTACTGTAGCTACTACGGGACTCCCTCCAGGAGAACTCATTTCCTCAGCACACTCTCTCACCTGGAGAGAGTTTCTCACAGGCCTAACAACCTGTTTCTTCACACTCACTCCTCAACACACAGGCAAGGTGAAGGAAACAATTGAAAACGGGTAAGGGTGCAGAATATAGAAGTAAGTCATGCTCACCCAAGGAATTGCGTTGGAAGAAACAGCTAACCGTTGAGACACAACACGGGCTGAAGAAAATACAGGTGCATCGAGCTTCAAAGGAAATACACAGGATAACTCAAGTATGACTGTAGGTTTCCATGGTGCGTTCTTGTTCAGAGGTCAATAATGGAGGTCATGCTTAGTGCATGAGTGTGTGCATGCATCAATGAGGAGTATGGCTTCCGACAGAGTGGTGACCCTAGAGAGAATCATGAGGATGGTGAGAATGGTGAGGGAAACCCCAACGA
This sequence comes from Picea glauca, assembly GCA_000966675.3. NCBI lineage: Eukaryota > Viridiplantae > Streptophyta > Pinopsida > Pinales > Pinaceae > Picea > Picea glauca. The sequence continues at coordinate 42,734 of JZKD02S1841911.1, read as the reverse complement.
GATGTGTTTCCCAACTATAATTGCATGCATCTAGGTTGACACATGTCTTCCTGAAGATGCATGATCTCCACTTAACACTCGTTCCCCTTACCCAGGAACTTAGGACAACACAGTTATGTCAAACCTTAGAGGTAAGACCTCTAGTTTAGCCTCTATTCCTTTAGAGGTAAGACCTCTAGTTTAGCCTCTATTCCTAGACACTTATCCCCTTCCCTTTCCCTACCTAGTGGAGCTTAGTCCCCCATAACTCTTTCTTCGTGGAGGGTCTACATGCAACGATGTAATTTTATTAATGATGTGAGTATTTACATATACAAAATAAGGCTCATTGGCCTTATCATATGTCTCTCCAACATAATAAACACATAAGTATAATGGATTATAAACACTTGGCTCACCAGCCTATAAATATAATTACAATTCAGCAGGGGCTCGGCCTTGGGGTGTTACAATCCCCTCAACTTATTTTTTCACTTTCCTCAGTGTAGCTTATTTACACATCAACAACAATATTTATAAATCTTCAAAAAGATGTGGGTACTCTGCCCACATAGCATCTTCATGCTCCCATGTTGCATCCTCGGGACTGTACCAGGTCCACTGAATCTTTACAATATTTACAACTTGATTCCATAGTTGTTTGTTCTTCCAGCCCAGTATGCGCACAGGTTGCACTTGCAAACCACCTTCTTTCTCCATCTGAATCACATTCCAATCAATCACATGATTAGCATCAGGTATATACTTCTTGAGCAATGATACATGAAATACATTATGAATAGTCATGGATGTAGGAAATGAAAGCATATAAGCTAATGGACCAATCCTCTCTAGGATTTAAAATGGCCCAGAATAGTGAGTTGCCAACTTTGAACAATTTCCCAACTTCAGGAGCTTCTGTTGGCATTCACTTTCAAGAATACATGATCCCCTACTTTAAATTTTCTATTCTTACCGACATAGTTTTTCTTCCTATCTTGGGCAGCCTTTAAATTATGTTTAATCTTCAACATTTTCTCTTCCATTTCCTTGAGAAACTCTGGCCCAACCACTTCCCTATCATTTGGGTTGTTCCAGCTTATTGGGGTGTTGCACTTTCTGCCATAAAGTGCTTCAAACAGGCTCATCTTCAGTGATGATTGATACCCATTGTTGTAGGGAAATTCTACCAAGTGTAGATAATATTTCTATTTAAATGGTTTGTCCATCACATACATTCTTAAAATATCTTCTATCACTTGATTCACTCTTTCTCTTTGTCCATCAAACTCAGGATGATAGGTTGTGATGAATTTCAAGTTCATTCTGAACCCCTTGAATAATCGTCTCCAAAACTTTGAGGTAAAATTTGGGTCTTTGTCAGAAACAATTGTCTTGGGAATATCATGCAATCGTGCTACTTCCTTCATATAAATATCAGCAACATTATTTGCCTTGTGAGTAGTCTTCAATGGAATAAAATGGGAAAATTTAGTAAGCTTTTCCACTACCACCATGATTGCATCATGTTGCTTTCTTTTTCTGGGCAATCCTTTGATGAAATCCATTGTCACCACTTCCCACTTCCACTCAGGGATATTTAATGGCAGCAGTAAACCAGTTGGGTGTCTATTCTCAGCTTTTACCCTTTGAAACTCCGAGCATTTGGAAATGTACTCTGCAATTTCTTTCTTCATACTTGGCCAATGGTAATGGATCTTGACTGCTGAAACTATTTTTTGACATCCTGGGTATCCAGCATAAGGAACATTATGCATTTATTTCAAAATCATTCTCTTCAATTCCAGATAATTTGGTACATAAACTCTGTTTTTGTACAAGAGAATTCCATAAATTCTCAATTCATAATCTTCAGCTTCATGTTGCATTTTACCTTGTTGCAATTTAGTTACCAATTCCATGTACTGCAAATCAAATTTTGCAGCCTCATAAATTCTTCCTTTAAGATCCGTCTGATACATGCTAATAGTTGTAGCATGTATTTCATACACTCTCATGTTGAGTGCATCAACCACTTTGTTCTCTTTTCCTTTGGTGTGCTTGATATCAAAGTCATATTCACAGAGGAATTCTAGCCATATGTTTTGCCTGGCATTCAATGTAGTGTGATCAAACAAATACTTTAGACCATTATGGTCTGTCGTCAAATAAAACCTATTTCCCATGAGGTAGTGCCTCCACTTATTCAAAGTGTGCATTATGGATGCCAATTCCAAATCATGAGTGGCATAGATCCTTTCATGCTCTTTTAATTTTATGGACTCAAAACATATCACAAGTCCATTCTGACTAAGGACTCCTCCTAGTCCTTCTTTGCATGCATCTGTGAAAACCAAAATATCTTCATCTGGATCTGCAATCTTCAGAATTGGAGCATGGTTTAACAGTTGCTTCAATTGTTGGAATCTCTCTTCACATTCCTCTATCCATTGAAACTTCTTCCCTTTCTTTTGCAAGGAAGTGATGGGATGAGCTATTCTCAAAAACCCTCCAATGAACCTTCTGTAGTAGCCATCTAGAGCCATGAAGGATCTGACTTCTGTCACATTTTTAGGTGATGTCCACCCTTTAATGGCCTCAATCTTTTCAGGTTCCACTGTTATCCCTTCTTCAGATATGATATGACCCAAATAGTGAATTATGTTTTGATAAACTGAGCACTTGCTCAATTTGGCATACCATTGATGCTCTCTTAGTACTTGCAATACCATACTCAAATGATGCTCATTCTCTTCTTCTAACTTAGATTATACAAGGATTTAATCCAAAAAGACAACGACAAACTTGTTTAAATATTCTTGGAAAATGCCATTCATTAAGCACATAAAAATAGCTGGTGCATTTGATAACCAAAATGGCACCACTGTGAACTCATAATGACCATACCTTGTCTTGAAGGTGGTCTTGTTGATCTCTTCCTCTTTAATCCTTACCTAATGGTATCATGACCTGAGATCTATCTTTGAGAATATTCTATCATCTTTCAATTGATCGAAGAGATCATCAATCCTTGGTAGAGGATACTTGTTCTTTATAGTCACTTTTTTCAACTATTTGAAATCGATGCAAAATCTCAATGTCCCATATTTATTCTTCAAAAACAAGCCTAGGGCACCCTAAGGTGACACACTTGGGCATATATACCTCTTATTCATAAGTTCTTCCAGCTGCATTTGCAGTTCCTTCAACTCTAGTGTACTCATTTTGTAAGGAGTCTTTGACACTAGAGTTGTTCCAGGCATTAAATTAATAGAGAAATAAATATCTCTCTTTGGGGGTAGTCATGATACCTACTTGAACACATATTCAAAATCTTCCAGGACCGCATGATCCTCCAATTTTGGCACCTTATCCTTATATGATTCCTCCATATGGGCTGCAAATATTTGACAATCCTTCCTGTAACACTTTTTCAGCTGTATTGCTGAAATTTCTCTGACAGTAGCTGCCCTAGGAATTCCTTGAACTATTCTCTGATCTCCTTCCTCATCTAGGCAAGTTAATGTCTTGTTATGACAGTCTAACATGGCATGTTGTTGGTCCAGTCAATCCATACCAATTAGGAAATCATATGATCCCAAAGGAAAGATGTTCAAATCTGCCTTGGTATTCAATCCATTCATGCCCACTGGATATGATTTAACCAACTCAACAAATTTCCTCTTGGCTCCTGTAGCCAGCTGCACCAGCCAATATTTCTCATGCTTGTTTCTTGGAAAAATAAATCTTTCCACAACTTTAGGATCTATATGGATATGACTAGCTCCTGAGTCTATTAAAATAGTAAAGGCATGGTTATTGATCATACCTTCAACTTCAATGATGTGTAATTGAAACTCAACTTTCTTTTTGTTCAGGGCTACATAGATCCTTGGTACTCTTCTTCCCATGTCCTCTATCATTTATTCTTGTGGAACATTGTGAACAACTCTCACTTTGTCACTTTTGTGAGGACAAACTCTATGTCTATGATCTCCTTTACAACCCCAACATTCCATAGGTGTCTTCCTTGGCCTTTTACCACCTACTTCAGCCATCCTGGGCTCTCTCAAAACTAGTTGTCCTTGAGGACTATTTCTGAAAAATGGTGGCTTGTTCCCCTTTTGCCTCTGCTCCCTTTTAAACTTCTTCTTGTCTACCCAATATTTTTGGAAAGTAGGATTTCCTTTTTGTTGATCAAATAAGAATTTTTCTCTCTTTATGGTTTCTTCCATTGTCTTAGGATCATCATACTAGATCTTGTCACTGATGAAAGATGGAAACCCACTCATATACCTTTGAATCTTAATTGTCTCATCCTTGATGAATGGGACATACTTCAACAACTCTAAGAATCTTATTACATACTCATCAATGGACATACTTCCCAGCTTGAGTTCAAAGAACTCTTTCATTTTCTTGTCATAATACCTCTTAGTTAAGTACTTCTTTTCAAAATTCCTCTTGAATTCCCTCCATGTAACATTCTTCTCTCTGACGTGATACACTTGGACGAGTTTATCCCACCATATGGATGCCTTTTCTTTTAGCTGATAGATGGAAATTATTCCTTCTGCACGAGAAGAGTAATTCTATAGTTGGAAATATTTTTTCATGCCCACCAGTCATGCCTCAACATCTTCCTCCTTCTTGTGCTCTCCATCAAAAGTAGGAGGTTTGATCTTATTGATTTCTCCCTTCATTTCATCCACTTCAGATCTCTTGTGCTTTCTGGTAGGAGATGGACTTGAACTGTTGTGAGTTCTCTTATGGGAATGATTTTGGGAGTGCTGGTCATGTCTGCTACCACTTTGTTCTCTCCTTTTTATATCAGGGGACATATGGCTTCCTGATTTACTAGATCCAATTTCTTTTCAATTCTTTCTAGTCTCCACATCAGCCTCATATTGAAGTCTCCCTGCTGCTCCCTGGCTCTCATTAGCCTTTTGTTATCTTCCTGGTGAATTTGGACATCCTTTTGAAAATTTTTAATGATTTTCATCATGCTCACTTCTTTATCTATTTCTTCTCCATGCCCATTGGAGTTTGTTCCTTAAATTCCCAAATGGACATATATTCCTCTAACTTCATCCTCCAAACTGTAAGCATCCTTTTCCTCCTCCATTTCTCTACACTATGCGACAACTCGGTTCGGATCTGTCAATTGTTAACTCTGCAAAAATGTGTAGTCAACCAAATTTTTTTCATCCTATCAGTCTTTAATAATTTTCCAGAGTAACTTAAGAATATGATTCAACAAAAAGAATATCAGACTCCATTTTTGGTGGGTATTCATCTATCAAGAATCCCCACGATTCTATCTCTAAGCCATGTTCTATTCTGCAACAATTCACCATTTGGCACTAGCCCCTTTTCTTCATTCCTTAACTCGTATGTGACCACAGCTGGGACCAAGTTCTAAACCAACATGTGATTACTATGTGCTTCATAGTTTTTGGCATCCACGACTGTCAACAGTCATGATGACTTCGATGCTTCGGGCTTCAAGAGTTCTCAACCCATGCGACCTCACTTTCCCTGAAGTAGATATCCTCTGCAGGTTCTTAACTCACTAACATGTGGCACACATACCATGTGTTTGCAGCATCCTTGGTGACATCAACGGGCCACGTCACTTCAATACTTCAAGACTTCGGAATAATTCACCTTAGCACACCTCGTTTCTCCTGAAGTGTCGAGCTCTCAAATACGTTTATCTGTCATTGTGCCTTACCTCTTTCTCTTGGCTTGATCTACGGCTCTGATACGACTTCAAACAATCCAACAGTCAATCAATTTTCCCCAGATATACGGTGTAGATCCTCTTTGGAACTTCGGAACTTCAGGCTTTGGCCCCTTTTTCTTATAACAGATAAACTTCGTCGAATTCGCAAAATCTGAAAGACTTAGGGTTTAACTTTCCTGCACCTTTTCTAAATCCAACGACTGTGAAGGATCTTCCTTCTTCCGAATAGATCATATGGCCCAATTCAAACCTTGTGGCCCAACCCATCAATTTTTTTTGCTTCCTTCTCTACTGCCATTCCATAAACCCTTATACCTCCTAAGCTTCATAACATGACCAAGGTATTCTCTAGGCACACAGGGACGCTCGGTACTTCAAATTTTGTCCCTTTCGACAATAATTCACTCTGAAATATTTGTCTTGTTAACCACTTTCATGGCCCATCCAGGCTCAATGTTTAAACCTTCGCTCTGATACCATTTTTTAACGTCCTCGAACCTCAAACTCTATTGGGTAATGCTACCTAACCAAGTGTATCTTTGTTTTTCCTTCTCTGATACAATTTTGTAATGTCCACGGACCTCAACCTCTGCTAGGTAACACTACCTAAACAACTGAATCTTTGTTTTTCTTCTCTAATACCATTTTTTGACCATTCCCGACCTTAAACCAACAGACCAAGATATGCCATCGAATAATTTTGTGAAAACATTCACATATAAAACTTGACAAGAATAAAATAGAGATAACATCTTATATTCATATATATTTATATACATATCTATCTAATGTAATTTAAACATCTATAGCATTATGTTCATGCACCTATTCATGCAGAAGCGACAATAACACATACCAATATTTAACAGATGATTTGTGTTCTATTATCACATAGTTTAATGCAGAAATAACAGTAAAAGCATGCATGCAGTAATCAAANTACTCATGGAGGAATGCCAACCATCTGCTCTACCTAGCATTCAAAGTTGGATGATCAAACAAGTATTTCAGACCATTATGGTCTGTCCTCATATCAAACCTCTTTCCCATGAGGTAGTCCCTCCACTTATTCAAGGCATGCACTATGGATACCAACTTTAAATCATGAGTGGCATAGAGCCTTTCATGCTCTTTCAGTTTTCTGGATTCAAAATGTAACATTCCCGAACCTCAACCTCTCTCGGGTAACGCTACCTAAAAAATTGTATCTTTGTTTTTCTTCTCTGATACCATTTTGTGACTGTTCCCAACCTTAAACCAACAAGACAGTACATGCCACCGAATAATTTTGCGGAAATATTCACATATAAAACTTGACAGGAATAAATAGAGATAACATCTTATATTCATATTTATTTATATACATATCTATCTAATGTAATTTAAACATCTATAGCATTCTTTTGATGCACCTATTCATGCAGAAGCGACAATAACACATACCAATATTTAACAAATGATTTGTGTTATGTTATCACACAACTTAATGTAGAAATAATAGTAAAAGCATACATGCAGTAATCACAGACATAACCAAAAATATAACAACATATACATGAAATACTCATCAATATAGCATGTGCAAATACACAGCATGTAAATGAAAAAATAATTGCTACTTATCTTTTAATTGATTACTATTAACTGCATACAGTCCTTCCATGACCCTCCTAGCCTTAGACCACATTGCCCATCACGCTCAACAGTGGGTCACCCTCGAGCTGGGACTAAACTCCACCAACAAGGGATTCCTAGGCTTGGCAAGGACAATAGGAAAGTCGCACAGATCAACAAAAAGGATTTTCTCCCAGGAGCCACTTATGCCCATGGCCCACAAACCCTCATTTCCCACACGCATGTCCCACCCTGGGAGTGTACAACTTTACTATCACAAGTCCATTGGTTTTCCACCTCCCTTCCAGGGCTTTAGCAATAGGCTAGATTGGAAGTCTCAGAGTACTGTAGCTACTACGGGACTCCCTCCAGGAGAACTCATTTCCTCAGCACACTCTCTCACCTGGAGAGAGTTTCTCACAGGCCTAACAACCTGTTTCTTCACACTCACTCCTCAACACACAGGCAAGGTGAAGGAAACAATTGAAAACGGGTAAGGGTGCAGAATATAGAAGTAAGTCATGCTCACCCAAGGAATTGCGTTGGAAGAAACAGCTAACCGTTGAGACACAACACGGGCTGAAGAAAATACAGGTGCATCGAGCTTCAAAGGAAATACACAGGATAACTCAAGTATGACTGTAGGTTTCCATGGTGCGTTCTTGTTCAGAGGTCAATAATGGAGGTCATGCTTAGTGCATGAGTGTGTGCATGCATCAATGAGGAGTATGGCTTCCGACAGAGTGGTGACCCTAGAGAGAATCATGAGGATGGTGAGAATGGTGAGGGAAACCCCAACGAGATGTGTTTCCCAACTATAATTGCATGCATCTAGGTTGACACATGTCTTCCTGAAGATGCATGATCTCCACTTAACACTCGTTCCCCTTACCCAGGAACTTAGGACAACACAGTTATGTCAAACCTTAGAGGTAAGACCTCTAGTTTAGCCTCTATTCCTTTAGAGGTAAGACCTCTAGTTTAGCCTCTATTCCTAGACACTTATCCCCTTCCCTTTCCCTACCTAGTGGAGCTTAGTCCCCCATAACTCTTTCTTCGTGGAGGGTCTACATGCAACGATGTAATTTTATTAATGATGTGAGTATTTACATATACAAAATCAGGCTCATTGGCCTTAGCATATGGCTCTCCAACATAATAAACACATAAGTATAATGGATTATAAACACTTGGCTCACCAACCTATAAATATAATTACAATTCAGCGGGGGCTCGGCCTTGGGGTGTTACAATCCCCTCAACTTATTTTTTCACTTTCCTCAGTGCAGCTTATTTACACATCAACAACAATATTTATAAATCTTCAAAAAGATGTGGGTACTCTGCCCGCATAGCATCTTCATGCTCCCATGTTGCATCCTCGGGACTGTACCAGGTCCACTGAATCTTTACAATATTTACAACTTGATTCCATAGTTGTTTGTTCTTCTAGCCCAGTATGCGCACAGGTTGCACTTGCAAACCACCTTCTTTCTCCATCTGAATCACATTCCAATCAATCACATGATTAGCATCAGGTATATACTTCTTGAGCAATGATACATGAAATACATTATGAATAGTCATGGATGTAGGAAATGAAAGCATATAAGCTAATGGACCAATCCTCTCTAGGATTTAAAATGGCCCAGAATAGTGAGTTGCCAACTTTGAACAATTTCCCAACTTCAGGAGCTTCTGTTGGCATTCACTTTCAAGAATACATGATCCCCTACTTTAAATTTTCTATTCTTACCGACATAGTTTTTCTTCCTATCTTGGGCAGCCTTTAAATTATGTTTAATCTTCAACATTTTCTCTTCCATTTCCTTGAGAAACTCTGGCCCAACCACTTCCCTATCATTTGGGTTGTTCCAGCTTATTGGGGTGTTGCACTTTCTGCCATAAAGTGCTTCAAACAGGCTCATCTTCAGTGATGATTGATACCCATTGTTGTAGGGAAATTCTACCAAGTGTAGATAATATTTCTATTTAAATGGTTTGTCCATCACATACATTCTTAAAATATCTTCTATCACTTGATTCACTCTTTCTCTTTGTCCATCAAACTCAGGATGATAGGTTGTGATGAATTTCAAGTTCATTCTGAACCCCTTGAATAATCGTCTCCAAAACTTTGAGGTAAAATTTGGGTCTTTGTCAGAAACAATTGTCTTGGGAATATCATGCAATCGTGCTACTTCCTTCATATAAATATCAGCAACATTATTTGCCTTGTGAGTAGTCTTCAATGGAATAAAATGGGAAAATTTAGTAAGCTTTTCCACTACCACCATGATTGCATCATGTTGCTTTCTTTTTCTGGGCAATCCTTTGATGAAATCCATTGTCACCACTTCCCACTTCCACTCAGGGATATTTAATGGCAGCAGTAAACCAGTTGGGTGTCTATTCTCAGCTTTTACCCTTTGAAACTCCGAGCATTTGGAAATGTACTCTGCAATTTCTTTCTTCATACTTGGCCAATGGTAATGGATCTTGACTGCTGAAACTATTTTTTGACATCCTGGGTATCCAGCATAAGGAACATTATGCATTTATTTCAAAATCATTCTCTTCAATTCCAGATAATTTGGTACATAAACTCTGTTTTTGTACAAGAGAATTCCATAAATTCTCAATTCATAATCTTCAGCTTCATGTTGCATTTTACCTTGTTGCAATTTAGTTACCAATTCCATGTACTGCAAATCAAATTTTGCAGCCTCATAAATTCTTCCTTTAAGATCCGTCTGATACATGCTAATAGTTGTAGCATGTATTTCATACACTCTCATGTTGAGTGCATCAACCACTTTGTTCTCTTTTCCTTTGGTGTGCTTGATATCAAAGTCATATTCACAGAGGAATTCTAGCCATATGTTTTGCCTGGCATTCAATGTAGTGTGATCAAACAAATACTTTAGACCATTATGGTCTGTCGTCAAATAAAACCTATTTCCCATGAGGTAGTGCCTCCACTTATTCAAAGTGTGCATTATGGATGCCAATTCCAAATCATGAGTGGCATAGATCCTTTCATGCTCTTTTAATTTTATGGACTCAAAACATATCACAAGTCCATTCTGACTAAGGACTCCTCCTAGTCCTTCTTTGCATGCATCTGTGAAAACCAAAATATCTTCATCTGGATCTGCAATCTTCAGAATTGGAGCATGGTTTAACAGTTGCTTCAATTGTTGGAATCTCTCTTCACATTCCTCTATCCATTGAAACTTCTTCCCTTTCTTTTGCAAGGAAGTGATGGGATGAGCTATTCTCAAAAACCCTCCAATGAACCTTCTGTAGTAGCCATCTAGAGCCATGAAGGATCTGACTTCTGTCACATTTTTAGGTGATGTCCACCCTTTAATGGCCTCAATCTTTTCAGGTTCCACTGTTATCCCTTCTTCAGATATGATATGACCCAAATAGTGAATTATGTTTTGATAAACTGAGCACTTGCTCAATTTGGCATACCATTGATGCTCTCTTAGTACTTGCAATACCATACTCAAATGATGCTCATTCTCTTCTTCTAACTTAGATTATACAAGGATTTAATCCAAAAAGACAACGACAAACTTGTTTAAATATTCTTGGAAAATGCCATTCATTAAGCACATAAAAATAGCTGGTGCATTTGATAACCAAAATGGCACCACTGTGAACTCATAATGACCATACCTTGTCTTGAAGGTGGTCTTGTTGATCTCTTCCTCTTTAATCCTTACCTAATGGTATCATGACCTGAGATCTATCTTTGAGAATATTCTATCATCTTTCAATTGATCGAAGAGATCATCAATCCTTGGTAGAGGATACTTGTTCTTTATAGTCACTTTTTTCAACTATTTGAAATCGATGCAAAATCTCAATGTCCCATATTTATTCTTCAAAAACAAGCCTAGGGCACCCTAAGGTGACACACTTGGGCATATATACCTCTTATTCATAAGTTCTTCCAGCTGCATTTGCAGTTCCTTCAACTCTAGTGTACTCATTTTGTAAGGAGTCTTTGACACTAGAGTTGTTCCAGGCATTAAATTAATAGAGAAATAAATATCTCTCTTTGGGGGTAGTCATGATACCTACTTGAACACATATTCAAAATCTTCCAGGACCGCATGATCCTCCAATTTTGGCACCTTATCCTTATATGATTCCTCCATATGGGCTGCAAATATTTGACAATCCTTCCTGTAACACTTTTTCAGCTGTATTGCTGAAATTTCTCTGACAGTAGCTGCCCTAGGAATTCCTTGAACTATTCTCTGATCTCCTTCCTCATCTAGGCAAGTTAATGTCTTGTTATGACAGTCTAACATGGCATGTTGTTGGTCCAGTCAATCCATACCAATTAGGAAATCATATGATCCCAAAGGAAAGATGTTCAAATCTGCCTTGGTATTCAATCCATTCATGCCCACTGGATATGATTTAACCAACTCAACAAATTTCCTCTTGGCTCCTGTAGCCAGCTGCACCAGCCAATATTTCTCATGCTTGTTTCTTGGAAAAATAAATCTTTCCACAACTTTAGGATCTATATGGATATGACTAGCTCCTGAGTCTATTAAAATAGTAAAGGCATGGTTATTGATCATACCTTCAACTTCAATGATGTGTAATTGAAACTCAACTTTCTTTTTGTTCAGGGCTACATAGATCCTTGGTACTCTTCTTCCCATGTCCTCTATCATTTATTCTTGTGGAACATTGTGAACAACTCTCACTTTGTCACTTTTGTGAGGACAAACTCTATGTCTATGATCTCCTTTACAACCCCAACATTCCATAGGTGTCTTCCTTGGCCTTTTACCACCTACTTCAGCCATCCTGGGCTCTCTCAAAACTAGTTGTCCTTGAGGACTATTTCTGAAAAATGGTGGCTTGTTCCCCTTTTGCCTCTGCTCCCTTTTAAACTTCTTCTTGTCTACCCAATATTTTTGGAAAGTAGGATTTCCTTTTTGTTGATCAAATAAGAATTTTTCTCTCTTTATGGTTTCTTCCATTGTCTTAGGATCATCATACTAGATCTTGTCACTGATGAAAGATGGAAACCCACTCATATACCTTTGAATCTTAATTGTCTCATCCTTGATGAATGGGACATACTTCAACAACTCTAAGAATCTTATTACATACTCATCAATGGACATACTTCCCAGCTTGAGTTCAAAGAACTCTTTCATTTTCTTGTCATAATACCTCTTAGTTAAGTACTTCTTTTCAAAATTCCTCTTGAATTCCCTCCATGTAACATTCTTCTCTCTGACGTGATACACTTGGACGAGTTTATCCCACCATATGGATGCCTTTTCTTTTAGCTGATAGATGGAAATTATTCCTTCTGCACGAGAAGAGTAATTCTATAGTTGGAAATATTTTTTCATGCCCACCAGTCATGCCTCAACATCTTCCTCCTTCTTGTGCTCTCCATCAAAAGTAGGAGGTTTGATCTTATTGATTTCTCCCTTCATTTCATCCACTTCAGATCTCTTGTGCTTTCTGGTAGGAGATGGACTTGAACTGTTGTGAGTTCTCTTATGGGAATGATTTTGGGAGTGCTGGTCATGTCTGCTACCACTTTGTTCTCTCCTTTTTATATCAGGGGACATATGGCTTCCTGATTTACTAGATCCAATTTCTTTTCAATTCTTTCTAGTCTCCACATCAGCCTCATATTGAAGTCTCCCTGCTGCTCCCTGGCTCTCATTAGCCTTTTGTTATCTTCCTGGTGAATTTGGACATCCTTTTGAAAATTTTTAATGATTTTCATCATGCTCACTTCTTTATCTATTTCTTCTCCATGCCCATTGGAGTTTGTTCCTTAAATTCCCAAATGGACATATATTCCTCTAACTTCATCCTCCAAACTGTAAGCATCCTTTTCCTCCTCCATTTCTCTACACTATGCGACAACTCGGTTCGGATCTGTCAATTGTTAACTCTGCAAAAATGTGTAGTCAACCAAATTTTTTTCATCCTATCAGTCTTTAATAATTTTCCAGAGTAACTTAAGAATATGATTCAACAAAAAGAATATCAGACTCCATTTTTGGTGGGTATTCATCTATCAAGAATCCCCACGATTCTATCTCTAAGCCATGTTCTATTCTGCAACAATTCACCATTTGGCACTAGCCCCTTTTCTTCATTCCTTAACTCGTATGTGACCACAGCTGGGACCAAGTTCTAAACCAACATGTGATTACTATGTGCTTCATAGTTTTTGGCATCCACGACTGTCAACAGTCATGATGACTTCGATGCTTCGGGCTTCAAGAGTTCTCAACCCATGCGACCTCACTTTCCCTGAAGTAGATATCCTCTGCAGGTTCTTAACTCACTAACATGTGGCACACATACCATGTGTTTGCAGCATCCTTGGTGACATCAACGGGCCACGTCACTTCAATACTTCAAGACTTCGGAATAATTCACCTTAGCACACCTCGTTTCTCCTGAAGTGTCGAGCTCTCAAATACGTTTATCTGTCATTGTGCCTTACCTCTTTCTCTTGGCTTGATCTACGGCTCTGATACGACTTCAAACAATCCAACAGTCAATCAATTTTCCCCAGATATACGGTGTAGATCCTCTTTGGAACTTCGGAACTTCAGGCTTTGGCCCCTTTTTCTTATAACAGATAAACTTCGTCGAATTCGCAAAATCTGAAAGACTTAGGGTTTAACTTTCCTGCACCTTTTCTAAATCCAACGACTGTGAAGGATCTTCCTTCTTCCGAATAGATCATATGGCCCAATTCAAACCTTGTGGCCCAACCCATCAATTTTTTTTGCTTCCTTCTCTACTGCCATTCCATAAACCCTTATACCTCCTAAGCTTCATAACATGACCAAGGTATTCTCTAGGCACACAGGGACGCTCGGTACTTCAAATTTTGTCCCTTTCGACAATAATTCACTCTGAAATATTTGTCTTGTTAACCACTTTCATGGCCCATCCAGGCTCAATGTTTAAACCTTCGCTCTGATACCATTTTTTAACGTCCTCGAACCTCAAACTCTATTGGGTAATGCTACCTAACCAAGTGTATCTTTGTTTTTCCTTCTCTGATACAATTTTGTAATGTCCACGGACCTCAACCTCTGCTAGGTAACACTACCTAAACAACTGAATCTTTGTTTTTCTTCTCTAATACCATTTTTTGACCATTCCCGACCTTAAACCAACAGACCAAGATATGCCATCGAATAATTTTGTGAAAACATTCACATATAAAACTTGACAAGAATAAAATAGAGATAACATCTTATATTCATATATATTTATATACATATCTATCTAATGTAATTTAAACATCTATAGCATTATGTTCATGCACCTATTCATGCAGAAGCGACAATAACACATACCAATATTTAACAGATGATTTGTGTTCTATTATCACATAGTTTAATGCAGAAATAACAGTAAAAGCATGCATGCAGTAATCAAATACATAACCATAAATATAACAACATATACAGGAAATACTCATCAATATAACATGTAAAAATACACAACATGTAAATGAACATAGAATTGGTACTTATCTTTTAATTGATGACCACCAACTACATGCAGAACTTCCATGAACCTCCCAACCTTAGACCACACTACTCATCACGCTCAACAGTGGGTCACCCCCGAGTTGGGACTAAACTCCATCGGCAAGGGATTTCTAGGCTTGGCAAGGACAACAGGAAAGTCGCAGAGATCAACAAGAAGGATTTTCTCCCAGGAACCACTTATGCTCACAGCCCACAAACCCTCATTCCCCACACACATGTCCCAGCCCAGGAGTGTACACCTTCACTATCACAAGTCTATTAGTTTTCCACCTTCCTTCCAGGGCTTCAGCAACATGAGGTTGGACTGGAAGTCTCAGAGTATTGTACCTGCTACGGGACTCCCTCTAGGAGAAATCACTTCCTCAGCACCCTCTCTCACCTGGAGAGAGTTTCTCATAGGCCTCACAACCTTTTTCTTCACACTCGCTCCTCAACACACAGGCAAGGTGATGGAAACAACCGAAAATGGGTAAGAATGTAGAATATGGAAGTAAGTCATGCTTAGACAAGGAACTGTCTTGGCAGCAACAGCCAACCGTTAAGACACAACATGGTCTCAGAAAAATATAGGTGTGTCAGGCTTCATAGGAAATACATAAGATAACTCAAGTATGACTGCAGGTTTCCACGGTGTGTTCTTGTTCAGAGGTCGATAATGGAGGTCATGCTTAGTGCATGAGTGTGTGTGCGCATCAGTGAGGAGTATGTCTTCCGGTAGAATGGAGAACCTAGAAAGAATCATGAGGATGGTGAGAATGGTGAGGGAAACCCCAATGAGATGTCTTTCCCAACCATAACTGCATGCGCCCAAGTTGACACATGTCTTCCTAATGTTGCATGAGCTCCACTTAACACTCGTTCCCCTTCCCCAGGAACTTAGGACAACATGGTTATGTCAAACCTTAGCCTTTAGGAAATAACAATATAATATTATTCCTTTAGAGGTAAGCCCTCTAGCTTAACCCATATTCCTAGACACTTAGCCCCTTCCCTTTCCATACCTAGTGGAGATTAGTCCCCCATAACTCTTTCTGCATGGAGGGTCTACACGCACCGATGTAATTTTATTAATGATGTGAGTATTTACATATACAAAATCAGGCTCATTGGCCTTAGTGTCTGGCTCTCCGGCCTAATAAACACATAAGTCTTCCATCTTATAAACACTTTTCTCACCATCCTATAAACATAATTACAATTTAGCGGGGGTTTGGCCTTGGGGTGTTACACAAAACATATCACAAATCCATTATGGCTAAGGACTCCACCAAGTCCTTCTTTGCATGCATCTGTGCAAACCACAAAATATTCATTTGGATCAGCAATACTTATAATTGGAGTGTTGGTTAACAACTTCTTCAATTGTTGGAATCTATTTTCACATTCTGTTGTCCATTGAAACTTCTTCCCCCTCCTTTGCATGGAAGTGATTGGGTGAGAAATCCTCGAAAACCCTGCAACGAAACTTCTGTAGTATCCAGCTAGAACCATGAAGGATCTGACTTTTGTCACATTCTTAGATGTTGTACACCCATTAATGGCCTCAACCTTTTTGGGGTCCACTACTATCCCTTCTTTGGATATGATATGCCCCAAATAGTGAATTATATTTTGATAAAATGAGCACTTGATCAAGTTGGCATACATATGGTGCTCTCTTATCACTTTTAACAACATCCTCAAATGATGCTCATGTCCTTCTTCTGACTTTGAATACACAAGGATGTCAACTAAAAAGACAATGAAAAACTTTTCTATGTATTCCCAAAAAACACCATTCATCAAACACATGAAAATAGCTGGTGCATTTGATAATCCAAATGGCACCACTGTGAATTCATAATGACCATAACGTGTCCTGAAGGTGGTCTTGCTGATGTCTTCATCTCTGATCATTACTTGATGATATCCTAACCTGAGAACAATCTATGAGAATATCTTTGTATCCTTTAACTAATCAAAGAGATCATCGATCCTTGGCAAAGGATACTTTTTCTTTATAGTCACTTTGTTCAATTGTTTGAAATGGATGCACAATCTCAATGTACCATCTTTCTTCTTCACAAACAAGACTCAGACACCCCAAGGTGACACACTTGGGCTTATATACCCCTTCTTCAAAAGCTCTTAAAGCTGCATTTACAACTCCTTCATCTCTGGTGTACTCATTTTGTAGGGATTCTTTGATATTGGATCTGCTCCAAGCATCAAATTTATAGAGAAATCAATATCTCTCTTTGGGGGTAGTCCTAGTATCTCCTTAAACACATCTTCAAAATCTTTCAATACTGCATGTTCCTCTAGATTTGGCACCTTATCCTTAGGTTTTTCCTCCATATGGGATGCAAACATTGGCATCCCTTCCTATAACACTTCTTATATGCATTGTTGAGGTCTCTCAGATAGTCACTGCCCTAGGAATTCCTTGGACTATTCCTGGGTTCCCTTCCTCATCCAGGAAAGTAAATGCCTTGTTATGACATTCTAAGACAACATCGTGTTGGTCCATCCAATCCATACAAAGTAGATAGTCATATGAACCCAATGGCAAGATGTTCAAATATGCCTTGGTACTTCTCCCATTCATGTCCACTGGACATGATTTAACCATCTCAACAATTTTTCTCTTGGCTCCTGTAGCTAGTTGTACCAGCCAAGATCTCCCATGCTTGCTTCTTTGCAAAAGAAATCTTTCCACAACTTTAGGATATATGTATCTATGACTAGCTCCTAAGTCTATTAAAATAGTAAAATCATGGTTATTGATCATACCTTTAACTTCAATCATGTGTGATTGAAACTCAACTTGCTTGTTGTCCATTGTTGCATAGATCCTTGGTACACTTCTGCCAATGTCCTCCACTATTTCAGCTTGTTGTACATTGTGGACGGTTCTCATTTTGTCACCTTTGTGAGGAAAATCTTTATACTTGTGGTTTCCTATACATCCCAAACAATGAATGGGTGTCTTACTTGGCCTTTTCCCACCTACCTCAGCCAGTCTAGGTTCTCTAAAATATGGTTTTCCTTGAGGATTGTTTATGAAAAATGGTGGCTTATTTCCCTTTTGCCTTTGTTACTTCTTTAAATTGTTCTTGTCCTCCTAATCCTTCTGGAAAGTAGTCTTTCCTTTTTATTGATCATATAAGAACTTTTATCTCCTTATAGTTTCTTCCTGAGTCTTGGGATCATCATATTTGATTTTATCATTGATGAAAGATGGAATCCCACTCAAGTACCTTTGAATCTTCACTATCTCATCATTGATGAAGGAGAGATACTTCAACAACTCTAAGAATATCATTTCGTATTCATCAATAGTCATTCTACCCAGTTTAAGTTCAAATAACTCTTTCATATTTTTATCATAATACCTCTTGTTTAGGTATTTCTTCTCAAAATGCCTCTTGAATTCCTTCCAAGTCACATTCTTCTCCTTGAGGCATTGCACTTGCACAAGTTGATCCCACCACATGGATGCTTTTCCTTCCAGTTGATAGATGGAAATTCTTCCCTCAGCATGAGAATAATAGTATGCAATTGGAAGTACTTCCTCATGCCTAGAATCCATGTCTCAACATATTCATCCTTCTTGTGCTCTCCATCAAAAGTAGGAGGTTTGATCTTATTCATTTCTCCTTTCAAATCATCCACCCCATGCCTCCTATGCTTCCTGATAGGGGATGGAATTGATTTGTTGTGTGATCTTTTATGAAAATTCCTTTGGGAGTGATGGTGATGTCTGCTACCACTCCTTGATCTTCCTTTCTTCTCAGGGGTCTTGTGGCTTCCTGATCTGCTAGAGCCACTCTCCTTATCCAACTTATTTTCAATTCTTTCCAAGCTCTCAATTAAGTTCATGTTGAAGTCTTCATGTTGTTCCATGGCCTTCATAATCCTCTCATTATCAACCTTCTAGATTTGGACATCTATCTGCAATTTCTGAGGGTCTCAACCAGATTTATGTCTTCCTTCTTTTCTCCTCCATGTCCATTGGAGTTGGTTCCTTCCCTATCTAACTGGACATTCAAACCTCTAATTTCATCTTCTTGACTGAATACTTCTTGAGTATCCTCCATCACTATGCACTCTGTGTTGACTCTGATCTGACAACTCTTGAATATGCAAAAATGTGTAGCCAAGAGAACTTTGTCAAGCTAATTGTTTTGAATAATTTCATAAGAAAATGAACCATTTTGATTCATTAATATATATCTGACTTATTTTCTTTTGATTTCCTGAGAAATGGACTATTCAGATCCAATTTATGGATGACTAGTTATATTCTATTGTTCAAGACCTTTCCAATGGCTTCTTCCATGCTCAATTCTGAGTTTCGAGCATGAAGTTATGGCTACTTGAACAATTTCCCCTTTCATGTTCTTAAAAAAAAAATCTAGGCGCTAGCCCCTTTTCTTTGGCCCCCAAATTCATGTGACCAAGCGTTAATCGTAAGGTTCTTATCCTTTTCTTCGAGCCTATGGGGATCCGGAACTTCGAGGATTCGAAAGATCTACCTCCACTATAATACATTTTCCTCGAATGTTGATTCTCTTAATACTCAAAGGACCCACAAATCGATGGTCCTCCTTCCATGTTTAGATCTATGGTGGATTGGAGCTCCAGGACTCCGGGCTTCAACGGTTTTCAAAGTACCTTACAAAAAATCTCTCGGACCGCCGAACTGGAGAACCCGCGAAGGACAGTGGATCTACGGTCCACATTATATGCTCGAATCAATGGTGGATAGGAGCTCTGGGACTCCGCGCTCCAGTGGTTTCCAGAATACTTCACTACCAATCTCCTGAAGTGTCGACCCACCAAAGATTCCCTCTCTTTCCTCCACATGTCATATCCCAATCAATGGTCGATATTAACTTCGGCCCTCTAGCACTTCATGACTCACAGTAAATTGAAACTTATATCCTTCGGAGTACCATTCCTCCAAACTACATGATATGGAACCATGTGTCTTCTATGATCAATGGTCACAATGGACTCCGGCCTTCAGGCCTCTGGAATTCCTTGAACTCAACTTCTTATACCTTGAATCCTCTGAACCATGGGATCTATTGCCGTGTGTCCCCTCCTGATGGACGGTGAGGATTTACTCCGCTCTTCGAAGCTTCGGGGGTTTCACCTTCCTCTTACTCCATTCCTTTCAAACGCTAAAGTGGTGAGCCCCTAAGATCCACTTAGTACTATAGACTTGGGTTTTACATGGGAGATTCCAAGAAATGGACACGCGACCTAATCTGAGGGCTGACACATGTCAAGTTCTAACTGACAAATCAGCCTTTCAAAATCATGAAACACCCTAACATGTGGAATGCATCTTGTGTTTCCACATCACCCCAGGTGACATCATCAAGCCACATCGCTTCAAAACTTCAGGACTTCAGAGGTCTAGAAGTTCTTCCAACAATTTTCCCCGAACGTCAATTCTCGAACTGCTTAACCTACTAGGGCCCATGAAGTACAGATGTCACCAATAAAAGTGGTGACACATGGCCCCATCATCAAGTGACACATGTCAGGTTCCAATCGATCCTAAGGGCCTATCAAAAGTATGGAAATGAGTGACATGTGGCAGACCTAGATAGGTCCATGTCACCCTAGGTGACATCATCTTTCCATGTCATACTCGGTGCTTTAGGACTTCGGGGGTTTCCTGTCTTCGACACTATATCTAAGATGTCGAACTGGTCCACATCACCCCCAGTGATGCCATCATGCCACATCACTTCAGCACCCAAGACTTCCATGATTTATTCACATTGACACTTTGTCAAAACTCCTAAACAATCGACTGCCAAACAGGTCCATGTCACCCCCGGTGACGTCATCATGTCACATCACTTCAACACCTAGGAATTCATCGTGCAACCTCCAATGGATTTCCCCAAACACAAAACCACAAGAGAAATCCAATGGCTCTCCTCCTCCGGAAAGATCTACGGCTAAGAATCACTCCAAACTTCGAAGTATTTAGTTGTTGAACACCCCACAACCCCCAAACTGCTGAAATTTCAAGATTTTATTAATATGAGGACATGTGTCCTTAGGAAATGGAAGATCTGGATTATTTCCAGACTTCGGAAGTTTTTCTCTTCTTATAGCTTTAAAACAGTCAAAGGAGCGAAGTCTGAAGGACTTCTGTACTTAACCTCTGTGTACCTTCTCCAGATCTAACGGTTGTGGTGGATCTGTCTCCCTCCGAACATATCCAATGTCCCAATTTAACTCTGCAATCTAATACCACATATGTCATGGTTTATCAAACTACTATACCTCCTGAGCTTCTGAACACAACCGAGGTATTCCCCCTACGCCATCCAAGCACTTTGTACATCCATTTCTCGTAGAAATTTAACTTCAAATTCCACATTCGTGACCCATCTAGGTTTAGTGTGGAAACCATGGGCTCTGATACCAGATTGTAGCGTCCCTCGGCCACCCCATGCCGGGGAAAATGCCACCAACATCAAAACCAAACTGTTCTGAAAACCATATTGTAACATACCTAGACACCTAGGCTGAGTCATGCTACTTGAATATATATATATATATATAATGCAAATTTAAACAAAGATAAAAAAAATAAAAAAAGTGTTCATACACATATTCATGTGGAAGAGACAATAGCACATACAAGAAATTCTAATAACATTCAGACATGTACCTAAACACAACATTTAAACATAGCATGTAAAATTAACATAGAATTGGTACTTGTCGTTTTATGAGAAGACCATCGACTATGTGCAGACATTCCACGAACCTCCCAGACTTAGACTACGCTGCTCCAAGATATCAACAGTGGATCACCCCTGAGATGGGACTAAAATCCACCAAGGAAAAGGAATCCTAGGCTAGGTTGAGGCTATGGGAAGTTGCACAATGCAACAGGAAGGATTCTCTCCAAGGAGCCTACTTACGGCCACTGCTCGCAGAGTCTCATTCCTCACATGCTTGTCCCACACCAGGAATATACACTTTCATCGTTCCACAGTCCATTAGTTGTTCCACTTCCCTTCCAGGGCTTCAACAACAGGCTGGATCAGGAATTCTTAGAGCACTATAGCTGTTGTTGGACTCCCTCCAAGAGAAATCACTTCCCCAGCAATTTCTCTCACCTAGAGAGAGCTTCTCACATGCCTAGCAACCTGCTTCTTCAACCACGGGCCTGACAACCTGTCTCTTCAAACCACAATAGAAAAAGTAGGTAAGGAAAGGGACGACTCAACAATTACAGAGGTTCAACAATGGCAGAAATGGATCTGGCTGCGTGCATGTTCAGTGCGTACATGAACTGGACAAGAGATGGCAAGAATTGTGAGAATGAACTCGTGAGGAAAGATGGCCAGACTGGTCAGAATGCTAAGAGCAAGAATGTTTAGAATGGTCAGACTGTAGAATCGTGAGAGAGGCATAATGGCCCGAGTGAACCCCCACAATGGTGGAAATTCCCACATAAATCTTCATGTGTCCTGGGTGACACTTGGCTCTCTAGGAGCTTGTTCCTCTCCACTTGGAGTTTGTTCCTCTCCCAAAGGAACTTAGGATAACTGGGTTTATTTCCCAACTTTAGTATTTTCAGAAAATACATTATAATATTCCCTTAGGTTAATCCCTAAATCTTAGCCCCTTTCTCCTAGCCTCTCAACCCCATCCCTTTCACTACCCAGTGGAGCTTAGTCCCCCTTATCTCTTTCTTCGTGGTCGGTCTACATGCAACGATGTATTTTTATTAATTATCTACATAATTACATATACAAAAATAGGCTCTTTGGCCTTAGAATGTAGGCTCTCCGGCCTAATAAACACATAATCCTACCAGCTTATAAATACTTGGCTCACCAGCCTATAAACATCATTACAATTCAATAGGGGCTTGACCTTTGGGTATTACAGGCACTAGTACATTTGGGTCAAATTCTGACGGCGCATTCGACGCAATTGCCACTTTATATTGTCAGGAGAACGACAAACAATGAACCCCCTCAAACGTCGTTTCACATGACGTCTCTTTTCCGATGACATAGATTTCATCGTTATTACAACGTCTTGCACGTGGCAAGACCGACGTCTTGAACGTGGCAAGAGAGATGTCTGAAACGTGGAAATAGAGACATCTAGAACATGGCAAGACCGACGTCTTGAACGTGGCAAGAGAGACATCTTAAATGTGGCAAGACCGATGTCTTGAACGTGGCAAGAGAGACATTTGAAACGTGGCAATAGAGACATCTGGAATGTGGCAAGACCGATGTCTTGAACGTGGCAAGAGAGACGTCTTAAACGTGGCAAGAGAGACGTCTTAAACGTGGCAAGACTGACGTCTTGAATGTGGCAAGAGAGACTTCTGAAACGTGGCAATAGAGACATCTGGAACGTGGCAAGACTGGCGTCTTGAATGTGGCAAGAGAGACGTCTTAAACGTGGCAATAGCGACCTTCTTGTAAGTATTTAAAAAAAAAATACAATATTAGTACTAAGAGGGATAGGTACATTAACCTTTTCTAAGATACTATCCATATCAATATTTAAATCTATATCATCGGTCTATATTTAAGAAACTCGGATTTTTTTATTAACAATTTATCCTCTTAGTTTATGTATCCATTAGATACAGTGTTCTTAACACT
>JZKD02S1841889.1:59035-71612 GCA_000966675.3 Picea glauca | reverse complement strand
TGATGCACTTGCTATGGTATAGGTAGTAATACATGTTTGGTGCATGGTTGATGCACTTGTAGAGGGAAGATGATTGTGGGTGATGGTACTTGGTTAAAGTACATCATTGGTATTAATTGTTTAGCATATACTTTGATACATGATGTATGGGATAGTTGAGACACTTGTTGTGGTGCTTGGTTGGTAAATTATTTGATGCTTGATGGTTGAGATACATATCTTGACACATGATTTGTAGCACTTGGTTTATGATAGAGGCATATCATATGTGATATGAAACTTGTTTGAGGCACATGGTTCACATATTTATGGTGTTATTGGTACATTGATAGAGGTACTTGTTGATGGTCATGATATATGATTGGTACAATTTTTGGAACATATTCTTGGCATATATACTTCAATGATGAGATCTTATTGTATGGTGTTGATGTGCATGGTTGGCACATGGTATGGAATAGGATGTACACGGTTGATGTTTTTTTCATGATTCTCTATTCATTGTTGACAGATCCTTTTGCTTCATTAAGTAGGGTATGGAATGAGTCTGATGCACATACAGGTCCAAGGATCATCATAGGAAGAGAAGATCATTCTTGAGTAGTTGATCTATGTTCTAGTTGAGCAGTAGCATTTGCAGCAGAAGCATATTAGACTGGTAACATATTGTTCATCTTGCAAAGAAGATAGGGGGATACATATCCGCATGATTCCAAAAGGGGAGAGATTATTCATAGGAAGCTCAAAGGCATCCAGACAGGGGGAACAACCCCAAGGAGAGTCCAGGCAGGGGGGAGAAGCCCCAAGGAAATAACTACCCTTTTCCATTGATGTCAAAGGGGGAGAGATAGTCGCATTGATATGACTAAGATGACTATTGATGAAGAGAATTGGCATGTCTACATGTTTCCATAAATGAATTGTGTTGACATCAATGATTGTTATTTCCATCAATGCCAAAGGGGGAGATTGTTGCATTATGCTGTCATTGATTGATGTCAAAGAGGTTATGTATTTTGATAGTATCATTGATGTATTTATTGATGGACTATGTTGTCATATATGTAATTGATGTCAAAGATGTCAAGCGGTGTCATAGTGATGTATTATCATGGACTGATGTATAGATGGGATGATGTAAATGTTGGTCATTATTATCTTATCATGGCTGATAGTAAGTACCAAATGTATGAACTCCAAAGTGGTCCCCTTATGGTAAAACCCCTCATGGGAAGATGCTTTGTGAAGTTCAAATGGTTAAGTGGTTGAGCCATCCTAGATGTGTGGTTAAGGAACCCAAGGATTTATTGTAGAATATTGTAATGAAAATTCATGAATTTTTAAGTGAGACTATTCTAGATGAGTAGTGCTCGTCATGTCAATTCCAGTGATATGTGGAACATCAAAAAACTCCTCACGATTAGAGAGTTATGGCCTTGTGAAGTTGGAGAACCCTCATGTGTTGTCTAGAAGCCCCTAGAAGGTCAAATAAATTAAATTATTCTAGAATCTCCTAGAAGATGTTGACAAGTCAAAGTGGTTAGTCATGGGTTAAGTGGTTGCAACAATAAAACAATTAAAAATAAATTAGATGCAACTAGATGTGGAGAATTCACTATTTGTAGAAAAGTGGGTTAGAAGTGGATAAGAGGTCAGAAGTGGGTTAGCTCCTAAAAGAAGGAAGTTGGTTAGAGTTGGTTATATGAGGAAGCTACTTGGAGAACTATAAATAAGAGAGCAAGGGTCACTTGTGTTAGTGTATCTCTTGATAATATTGAAGATATATTCTTGGTGAAAGATTCATTGCAGGTACTCATGGACGCATCAAAAGTTTCGTAAGTTTGAGGTATTGATGATGAAAGTTTCAGAGTTTTAGAAATACTGAAAAACCCTAGTTTATGAGATGTACGTGAGCTATTAGTGTAATAGAGTGCATACACATGTGGGCTATCAGTATAATATGGTGCGTAAATATGTGGGCTGGCAATATAATAGGGAGCATACATGAAGAAAAATCCATAGAAGCCTGAGCAAGTGTTGGTGCCAGGTCCCTGAAGTCTAAAGAAAATCCCTAGAACAGTGGTCTACTAATTCACACCTGCTACATAAGATATGGTATGGTTATATATGTTGTGTTAATGCTTAGAATTTATTATGGGATGGTGAATTCTTGAGGCATTCTTTGAATGGTTGTAATGAAGTCTAAATATAGTAGTTGGTTGGTTGAGTAGTTCATATCTATTCTGATTGAGAAATATCTATAATTTGTGATGATGTATGGTTTAGGATCATGCATAGGTTTTTGGATGGTACATATATGTTTGTGATTGGTTATGGTATATATTGGGCAGTAAAAGGTAGAGTGCAGTGACAGATCAGAAGTGGATGTGACTGAGATAGTAAGGGTCTGAAGGGAAGAAGTTGTGAAGTTTTAGAAACCCTAGTTTCTGAAGGTGTATGTAGGCTAACAGTGGGCCAGGTGTTACAAAATAATTCCCCTATGGACAGGTGAATTTTCCCTTAGAGTACATACCCCTAATACTAAGACAGAAAAACACAATTTGACACTAACATCCCTTTGAATTTAGTTTAACTAATCAGAAAGAGAGAGAGGGAGAAAAGGTGTGATGCACCTAGTTTTGAAGTTTGTCATCGCTGCTTCCAATCCGAGATTGATCTCAAAACTCCTTGGCGCAACTTGATACCTGCAATGCAATAGAAAAAAAAGAGAAATGAAGAACTCCTACTCTACATGATTAGATCAAACAAATTCATTCTCAAATATTGAAGGAACAGTAGACAAGCACATGCAATAATACACAAGCTTGAAGGAAATAGGATAAGTATATTAAAATGAGAACCTAAAGATAAAACTTACAAACATGGATGATGATGCAGCATTCCTCCAAGCTCCCCTCATCCATTCCTTGCACGATTCTCCCAAGATCATAATTTTGATATCTAAAAGCTTCCTCTAGAATCAAAGGTTTGATATCTCTAATCTTCCCCCTCTTCTCCATGGAAATCCCTAATTATATAGGATTTGGAGGCTTAACCACCATGGATAAGATCACTCACTAGATCCACTAGAATGGGATCTCCAAGATTTTTAGGGAGAAAATATCTCTCAAGGATTTTAGGGAGGAAATATCTCTTAAGATCCACCAAATTAGGATATTGGTTTGAGAAAATATCTCAACCATCCATGAGATTCTCAACCTCTCCTTGAGATTAGGAAACTAAATGTGAGGTGGATTCTCACACTAAATTAATTTCATTTTTATGAATATTAATAAATAATTCATGTGCACATAGTATTTGGATCTTCATATAATATATTTCTCCTCCACATTGACTAGGGATTGTGACAAATGTTATTTCATGGTGTCAGTGTATGTGACACTTTTATGACACTTGCGACACTTAGGGTGAGGTACTTAAGTGTGGCATTTTGATGTGTAACAGATTTCCCCCTAAAGTGTGAGGTCAGAAGAGAAACTGATGGCTGAAACACTTTACAACTCTTTAATGCAAGGGTGTGGAGTTGGAGAACTTGGAACAAGCTGCAAACAACCATCAAACAATATCAATATATGTTCCATTTATGAGGTAGGCATACCTATGCTTGGAATATGAGATGACTCAAAGCATGACCACCAACCAATACACTATAGATCCATGAAAAATATTGACTAAGGATATGGCCACCAAAGATACAATGTGGATCCATGGCTCCATGACATGAACTGATCATAGCCACAAAAAATACACAGTGGAGCTACGAGATGATAAAACATATCCACAAACCAATACAATGTGGATCTCTGTGATAGTATATATATCGACATGCTCAAATGATCTCCTTCGTAGCCTGGAAAAAGAAGATAACAGAGTGAATGCTCAAACCAAGGTCTTCGTCCCAATCCCAATGTGGTATGAATCTAGCCATGCGAATAGATGATTTGATGTTGAATATGGTAGAAACCACTTGATTATGGATAATTGAGGTAAATTGTGAACATGTGCGAGGGAAATCACCAATGATGTCAATGACTCCCAACGTACCCTAGTACATTCCAACGAATGTGAATAAATGAGATGAGGTTGAACATTCGTGGAATCATTCGATCAGAGGTCAATGATGTAAACCTATTGTCGGAAGCGAGGAGGCATGCAGGTCCCAAGGTACTAACTGGTTTCTAATTCTAATTCCCAGATGATGTGTTGAAGTCGACAGGAAAATACTCGTCGAAGGAGGGCCTTGATTTATCGCCCATCATCGACATGAAACTGACACAGGAAAGTGATGTAAGATGGTGAATCAAATAAGTATGGACTGACACAGGAAATGGAAAATAAAAATACTGCAGATGAATAGTTTGAAGTGAAAATTCCCTTGAACATGATGAGGCACGACCACTGACTTGGCAACATTGACTCGACGAGTACCAAAAATATAATGTGACGACAATAATAGAACTCTTCGACTAGAATAAAAAGTATGGCGACACATGGAATTGGTATGACACAGAGACAAGCGGATTACTCAACTGTAAGACGAGATGGAAAAAAGTGCCATGTTCAAGGGAGACAATAACTTCCATAAAGGATTCCCAAAAACTTGACCCACTTCCTTCAATTTCCCCCGCACCCAGATAGATGAGTACCTATTTTTCATTTAACGAGTTTGAGGAGGGTAACACATGCTTGATATAACTCCCCTTCGATAAGTTCCTCTTTCTTTTTTTAACGAACTGGAAGAAGTAAGGGTTCGTCCTCATATGGGTCCTTCAATGTGTAGTTTAGCAAGTCCAGAGAAGGAAAAATTGGTGTTTTTTGATGTTTAGAGAGTCTGAAAAGAACTTAAAGGAGACTCCATGGTTGTCCTTTTTCTTTTTTTTTTAGTCTTCGAGGTCCGAAAAATTATAAAATTATACGACGGAGAAATCTTATAATCATGCTTGATTAGAGTGTTCCTTTTTTGTAATTAGTATCGCGAGGCTGAAAAAGAGATAAACTATCACCCGAAAGACGCCCTTTCAAACCTTTTAATGAGTGATAAAGGAAGAAATATCACTCGACAATCTTTTCATGTTTAGATAGTCTGAAAAGAGATTAAAGGAGACTCCAGGGGGTTCCTTTTTCATATAACCTTTACGAGTCCAAAAAAGTGATAAAAGTATACTCAGTTACATTCTCATGTATTTACGAGCACGAGAAAGAACAAAGACTAAGCTAGGTAACTTATTCTCATTTATTTACGAGCACAATAAAGAACAAAGACTAAGCTCGTTCTAGAAAAATACTGCTATGTTACGACGGGAATGACCTTCGAACGAGGATCACTCCTATGGAGAACTCTTCTAATCATGCTTGATTATAGTGTTCCTTTTTCATAATTAGTCTCACGAGGCTGAAAAAGAAATAAACTATCACTCTAAAGATTCCCTTTCAAACCTTTTAATGAGTGTGAAAGGAAACAATATAACTCGACAATCTTTTCATGTTTAGAGAGTTTGAAAATAGATTAAAGGAGACTCCAGGGGGTTCCTTTTTTGTATAACCTTTACTAGTCCAAAAAACAGATAAAAGTATACTTGGTTACATTCTCGTGTATTTACGAGCATGAGAAAGAACAAATACTAAGCTCGGTAACTTATTCTCATGTATTTACGAGCAAGAGAAATAACAAAGACTAAGCTCATTCCAGAAAAAGAATGCTACGTTACGATGGGAATGAGCTTTGAATGAGGATCACTCCTAGAAGCATGTCTCTATAGAGGTATTTTAGTCCCAACTTCTTTGGCAGAAGTTGGCCATTTTACTCCAGCATGATGTCCAGAGGCTGGAGACCTTCCCCCCAAGCGTCGTTTCCTCCTCCGACGACTCTTCTTTCCTCTTTTAGGTTTTTGGTTACTAATGGAAACGTTTTCACTAGGCGAAGGAAAAGAGAGTTCAAGTACCAGATCCAGCATGAGAATCGATCATAAAGGAGTGGGGTCTATTTCATTTTTTAACGAGCTTGACAGAGACAATGAACTATGATTTTCGATACTAGGTACTATGAACAGATGAGATGAATCAAAGGATTGTCGTACCTAAGTAGAAATAATGTTTAAGGTGGCAACCTACGTGGTGGGAGGAGTAGGTAAAGGAAAAACCCCCATGAGAGAGGAGTCCTTGAGAAGACCTACACCTACACTCTCAAAAATATTTTTTCCTAGAAAAGGGACATTATTTGTTGTGACATTGTTGAGATCTGGAGTTGTATACTCAAGTTGGTCAACAATGATAATTTTTCCTTGATGGGGAAATCGTGAGATACAAAACACCAAATATGTGATGGTAGTAATTGCATAGAAACAACTACGACCAAGTAACAAATTATAATCCAAGGGCACTTTGACTACTTCGATATCAATTGAAATAGTCTTACCCTTCAAAGTCACAATGAAATATTGCAAGAGTCCGTGAGATTGCAAACCATGTCCATCAAATGCTTTCAGAGTGGTAGGGGATGGGGTAAGTGTAAGAGAACCAGGGGCTCTGCAAAAAGGAAAAGACATGACACAAGTTGATGCTCCCTCATCCAAAACAGTACGATGGATGTTCTTTCCACCAACCAAAACTTGAATTTGGAATGCTAAGTGGTGGGAGACTTTATCCTTAAAATAATCTAGGTTAAAAGTAATCAGGTTCGACTCCTCAGGATCCATGGCTCCAATGGATGACAACAAGGTTCTATGTTGATTTGTACAGTTCCACAGAACTTCAAGGGTTTAGATACTACAAGGATCTTGCTCCAAATATTCAATGATGTTGTATTTTTGGGCAACGCAGGCATTTGATTTAAATGTCTCTTTTCAAATTACGCTCTTAGGTGGGCGCAATGGTGCATCATAAATTGGCTTCTCAATCTGAAGAGGAGTGGAAGATGGAGGAGGAGTATAGTTAGAAGATTGGTCGACAACTTTCCATTTAGTCTTATCACCTGGAAGATTGTCATAGGTATTTTCATGAGTTGTTACATTTACCGTCTTAAACATGTATAACTGAGAGGTGCTTGTGGAAGCATCCCCATGGTGGGAATGACTTGGGTCACCTCCTTGCAGAGGGATAGGGTTTTGTACAAACAAATGTTTTTGTTGAACTGGTTGGGAGGTACCCTTCAGATATTTAGTGATAGCCTCATGATGAGGGAAGTATTTCATGGAGTGGTCTTCCTCACAAATCATACAATGAAATTTAGGTTTCCTTGCCGATTGAGTATCCACAGACTTAGGATTATCCTTCTTGTTGGAATGTTTCTTGGATTTTCCCTTGTTTTTCTTCTTACCTCCTGGTTTCTGAGATGAAGTGGATTGGACCACATTCACCTTGAAGGTTTGGGTAGGAGTGTAAGTAGTTGTGGTGTTTGGAATGGAACTAGATTCTGGAGTAGGTTTTGACGGATCATTCGACAAATGAGGAGTATTAGGGATCATATCGTAAAGTGTGTTGGACTGGGAGTAAACCAAGTCCAAATATTGTGCACAACTTATATCCTGCTCCTCAGTAACTATGTTTCCCATAGAAACATCACAGGTGATGGGAGGCAAGAGAGAATTTATAAGCCAATCCGTGAGGATTTGGTCCGGAATTGGATGTTTAATCAACCATCTCCATCGTCTCCACTCATGAATATGATCAAAGATGTGGGTAGAAGAGGATTTTTAGAGAGAGGTCAAAAGTTGTGTACCAGTCTCGTACCATATAGAAAACTAAAAATGTGTCAGGAAAGCCATGGAAAGAGAGTTAAAGTCGACAAAAGAGTTATGTGGCAGTTCAATGTACCATTGTGTTGTTGCACCCATAAGTGTTCTATGAAAAATTCTAAGATGAATGGAATTGTCCATCAAAGAGTTGGAAGAACATCATAAGTGGAAATTCCTAACAGGATTTTTAGGATCCTCCCTGGGTTTTCCATCAAATTTTGGAATGTCGGATGGTAATTTGGTAGGGATGGTGGACCAAAATGGGGCATGAATGATGGGATCGCTTTTTAAACATGAAATATTTGGGAGATCTAACGTAGCCAATAATGGTAGTTTTCAGTTAGGTTGTTGATACTGGTGATAACCACATTTCATAGGAACACTAGTAGGACCATATCCAGGTTATGGCATGGTGAAAAAACTTGATAGTCCTCCCATATACGGTGGTTTACTGGGTTGTCCACCTATGTAAGGTGGTTGTCCTGTTGGTACACCCATGTACTTTGATTAATCATATGGACCTCCTACATACTACGATTGACCTATTGGTCCCCCTATGTATGGAATTGGAAGGAACTATTGTGTTTGAATCATGGGGTTTACATCTTAATAAGGCATAGTTCCTTGCAGAGGAATGCCCGCCAGATTGGGTTGAATCCATAAAGGATTCACAACTCCTGGATATGGATGTCCAGGATATAGAAAAGTGGTATTAGGGATAGAATTACTTGTAGGAGTGGTTTTCCATCATTATTTTTTATGTTGAAACCACGTAGGTTTTCCCCTAGCAAAAAGTTGCCCTGCAACTGAAGGTTTCCCCACAGCTGAAGGTTGGCCTCCCATTGAAGATTGACCTCCAATGTAGGGAGTATTAATTTGTGATGTGTGAGGTGGAGGTTGAGTATCTTGTGTAACCGTGGTTGTGTGAAAGACTTGACTTATTTCCATTCGACCAATGGGATGACCAAGTAAAGCACTTGGCGTGTACATCTGTGGAAAAAATGAAGCAGGAATATTACCCGACTCATGTGAAAGAGGATATAAATGCGCAAATGGTTGATTCAAGGTCACTTGGGTCATCGATGTTTCTGGTAAAGAATAAGAACCAACAGTATCAACTACGAGAGTTGTGGAAAAATATTAATTCCCAAGTCCTTCAGGAAAACCAAAAATCGGTGGGTTCATGCCAAAGGATGGTGTAGTGGTTGAACCAGGTGGTAAATAGTAATAATAAAATGAATCAATGTATCTCATGGATGGTGGATCAAAGAGTGGTTGTCCAAGTGGATCAGTAAATGGAGGATTCACAAAATATTCCAAGCTTTCTATGAAGGTTAGGACCAGTTCTTCAACGTGATGGCCACTTCCAGGAGCGATTCTCCTAGTTTCAGAAGTGTGATCTGTGATCACTGTTTCGTAAGAAATATTAGGTTGTGGTTCTTGAGTGTCAAGTTTCATACCTTGTATATTGTGAAAATTCTGATCCTAAGGATGACTATGCAAAACAAAGGAACATTACCCCGACATCCACATAACAACCCTTCTCAGTGAAAACAACCCTCGATTTCACGGGATCACCCTCCAATGGTACTGAGAGTGTGATACAATGTCTTCCCCGGTTTCGTGGGAATCCCCTCACATCACCTCTGTAGGTACCTAGGAAAGGACACCGAGGTTACCAACTCGCAGTCAGCCTCCGAGGGGGGGTACAGTTGATAGTCAGGACCGAATGTATGGGAAGGATATCAAAGTCTGAAGCTCTTCAATAGAAATGAATACAAGTGGACCGATAGGACTCTAGAGGACCTCAAACATATTCGAAGTTCATGAAGCACCGAGACCAAATGAAACCAGTGGTTTCTCAAGAAAAACCCCAAATATACAATATTTTCGCTACAATTGGTTAAGATTTTGAGGGTTAATCTTCGTTTCTCTCCCACACGTTACTTCGTGTTTATCCTCTATGTGAGATAGGGTTCCCAGCTATGCTTATACAAAATTTGGATTTATACGCTCTTTAGTGTTCTATAGTCTCTTTAGTAGTCTTGGAAAATTTACTCACTTCACCTAGTCCAAAGACCCTAATCCTAAGCTATTGTTGGTTTGCTAAAAACAAAAAATATTCGAGTTGATTTTACTAGTGTTTGGTTGATTTTAATGTCTTTTAAATCAGAGGGTTCATAGAGATGAAACTGATGATGTGTAAGAGACTCGACTCCCAAAGAATGCAAAAGAATGCTATGTGGTTCTTTCTTTCGATGAATTCTACGTATAGGAAGGAGAAGAGTTCTATTATTCTTAACACAAACAAGTACTCAAAATAATGCAACTTTCAATTTCTAGGATCAATACGATGCCAAAATACCAAGAAATTTTTTTCAAAAACTGAAATGCACATGCAAAACTAGCTCTTTTTTCCAAACATAAACCAAAGCAAACTTCCTAATGAATGCACAATTTCTTTGTTTGGTTAACTATGCAAGGAGATATGCAAACTTTTCACTTCTTAACGTTCAGATAAAAGAGATCCAAGTTTAAAACAAAGAACTACGAGGAAACAATAAATCAAACAAAGCGCACTCAAAGTGATGAGAGTTGAAAGAAAATAATTAGGAGATAACTTGTTCAATCAATAACTCAATGATGCAAAAGAGAAAGAAAACAAACACTCATGAAAATCCTCAAATGATGAGCAACAAGAAATAGAAATCAAGCTAGGTTGTCATAAGAGTCCTAATGATCCATAAAATCGAGATGTTTCAAATGAACACAAGAAGGCTCAATACCAAGCAACCTTTTTAAACCTTAGTTGATGAATAGTTCTAAATAATTAAGCAATCTGAAATCTTTACGAGACGAAGATCAGATGAACTCATAATGCAAAAAGAAGCAAGGGATCACGTTAACTCAAGGGGATCACAACTAAGAGAAAAATTACAAAATCAAAGGATAAACAAAAATGAATGATAAATGTCCAACTCTTATCAAAACAAAGTCAAGAGTATTCAAAGGTCTCTGAGAAAAAAGCTCCTTGGGATTAGATAGAGAAAAAGATAGCAAAAAGGGGCAGAAAAAACCCAAAAAGTCAGATCAACGCTCATGTTTCCAAAGGGACAGAGTGCTACAACGATGTGGTATGCACTACAGGGGATCATTTATAATAGATCAATGCTCTAGTATACACAACAGAGGAGTGCTACCCTTCCCAAAAACTCAAAAATAAGGCTTAATACTCAGAAAATTTTGCAAAAGACTTTGTGAAATATTCAATGAAGAAGAGAGAAAGGGAAGTAGATTAGAAACAAACAATAAATATGATCTAAAGGTGGGAAAAAGATTAGATGATCCAAGGAAAGACAAGCCAATGTCCTTCCCCAATGGAGTCACCAATTTCTATTACAGAATAATTCCCCTACGGACATGCAAATTTTCCCTTGGAGTACAGACCCCTAATACCAAGACAGAAAAAAACAAGTGGACACTAACATCCCTTTGAATTTATTTTAACTAATCAGAAAGAGAGAGAGTGAGAAAATGTGTGATGCACCTAGTTTCTAAATTTTTCCTCGATGCTTCCAATCCGATCTTGATCTTTGAACTCCTTAGTGCAACTTGATACCTACAATGCAATAGACAACAAAGAGAAACCAAGAACTCCTACTCTACAATATTAGATCAAACAAATTCATCTACAAAGATTGAAGGAACAGTAGATAAGAACATGCAAGAATACATAAGCTTGAAGTAAATAGTCCAAGTATATTAAAATGATAACCCAAAGAGAATACTTACAAACATGGATGATGATGCAACATTCCTCCAAGCTCCCCTCGTCCAGCCCTTGACGGATGCTCCCAATATCATAAGTTTGATATCTAAAAGCTTCCTCTAGAATCAAAGGTTTGATACCTCTAATATTCCCCCTATTCTCCATGGAAATCCCTCATTATATAGGATTTGGAGGCTTAACCACAATGGAGAAGATCACTCACTAGATCCACTAAAATGGGATCTCCAATATTTTTAGGAAGAAAATATCTCTCAAGGATTTTAGGGAGAAAATATCTCTCAAGGATTTTAAGGAGGAAATATTTCTCAAGATCCACCAACTTAGGATTTTGGTTTGAGAAAATATCTCAACCATCCATGAGATTCTCAACCTCTCCTTGAGATTAGGAAACTAAATGTGAGGTGGATTCTCACACTAAATAAATTTTCTTTTTATGAATATTAATAAATAATTCACGTGCACATAGTATTTGGACCTTCATATAATAAAATTCTCCTCCACAGTGACTAGGGATTGTGACAAATGTTCTTTCATGGTGTCAGTGTATATGACACTTTTATGAAACTTGCGACACTTAGGATGAGGTAATTAAGTGTGGAATTTTGATGTGTAACACCAAGGCACGTACATACATGTGATACAGTATAGACAGGTCATGTACATAGGCGGGTTGTAGTATAAACAGGTTGTGTACTTGTTGACAGATTGGTATCTGTTGAGGATTGATTCCTCTTCTTAGTTGATGCTGAGATTTTCAGGTTGAGTCTTGCACTGAGAGTTGGTGCTCTTATGGAGTTGTTTTCTCTATTCAGTTGTTGCTAAAACAAACCCAAGGATTGTAGTCCATAATATAAAAGAAACTTATACATATATCTTATGTGCCTCATGTTCCTTGTGGTGATGGCTTATTGATCATATTTGTTGTTGATATATGCTCACATACAACTTGTTATAAATGAAATTAATGAATTATGAGTAAATGTTGATTGCTAACTAAGGTGTTTTTGGAAAAGAGTAAAAATATCCCTACACT
>JZKD02S1841889.1:37920-52988 GCA_000966675.3 Picea glauca | reverse complement strand
ATATATATATATTGAATATCCAGTTGATGGGCATCATTGGGCATTTGCCCACTGCCAAATGGCAGCCAAACATTGGCCCAGGTCACCTCATTATACAATAATCCTTACACGTCACCCTACCACATGTCATACAAATGCCATGTCAGCCTGCCACGTAATGTACGGATGCCACATGTCCTGTACGGACCTCTACGTGGCACGTTTTCATTGGTCCACATGTCATCCTGAAAATTCCAAAAATGAGTGACATGTGGCAGCCTCTTTTGCTTCCACATCATCATGACATGTGTCACCCTCTGCACTTGCCACGTAAGTTGTATGAACGATGACATCATCAGTACTGATGTTGATGTCAGTAGTATAGATGATGACTCATCCATGTTTACTGGGCTAGGTTGACCAAAAATTTGACCGTGAATATCTTTCAATCCATAACTCTGTTTGATAAGACGTTTGCACCATTAGAAATATTGAGATGCACTCTTCACGATAATTCCATTTTCATTGAGTTTTGGGAACTTTGAATGTTTTCCCTTTCTATATCTGTTGAAGCCATTTTGAGTGTCCCGAGTCTCCTCTACGAGTTCTGAGTTTTTCTTAACCTTCTCTGGAATCTTTTTGGATCAATATGACTGAGGTAGTAAGGGTCTAAAGGGAAGAAGTTGTGAAGTTTCAGAAACCCTAGTTTCTAAAGGTGTATGTAGGCTGACTGTGGGCTAGGGCATGTACATGCACATGTTGTAGTATAGGCAGGTCATGTACATATCCAGGTTGTAGTATAAACATGTCACATACCTATTTCTAGATTGGTATCTGTTGAGGATTGATTCCTCTTCTCAGTTGATCCTGATATTTGTAGGTCGAGTCTTGCATTGAGAGTTGGTGCTCTTGTGGAGTTGTTGTTATATTCAGTTTTTGCTGAAAAAACCACCAAGGATTGTAGTTCGTAATATAAAAGAAACTTGTACATATATCTTATGTTCCCTATGTTCCTTCTAGTGATTGATTATCGATGATATTTTCTACTAATATATGTTTACATACAAATTGTTATAAATGAAAGTAATAAATGATGAGTAAATGGTGATTTCTAACTAAGGTATTTTTGAAAAGGAGTAAAAAGATCCCTACACTGATTCACCCCCCTCTCTCAGTGTGGTAGGTGTGTCCAACAAATGACACATGGAAAACATTATGAATACACAAGGATGTAGGAAATGCAATGATATATGCAACAGGACCAATCCTTTATAGGATTTCAAATGGCCCACAATAGTGTGATGCCAACTTAAAACAATTCCCCAACTTCAGGGAACTGCACCTGGCTTTCATTTTCAAAAACACATGGTCGCCCACTTTAAAATATATGTGGGTTCTACCTTTATCTGTGCAATGTTTATGCTTGTCCTGTGCAACCTTTAAATTCTACCTTATCTTTACCATGTTCTCTTCCATTTCCCAAAGAAGATTTGGCCCCACCACTACGCGGTCTGTTGGATTGTCCCATCTTAATGGTGTATTGAATTTTCTGCCATAAAGTGCCTCAAATGGGCTCATCTTTAAAGATGATTAATACCCATTATTGTAAGTAAAATCTACCAAGTGAAGGTATTCTTCCCACTTGGATGGTTTGTCCATGACATACATCCTCATCATGTCTTCAATCACTCGATTTACCCTCTATGTTTGTCCATCTGAATCAGGGTGATATTTTGTGTTGAAATTCAGATTTGTCCCAAATCCATTGAATATCCCTTTCCAAAAGTTTGAGGTGAGCTTGTAATCTCTGTCAGACACAATTGTATTAGGTTTACGATGTAGCTTATCAATTTCTCGCATGTATATTTCAACAATGTTATCTTCTTTGTGTGTTGACTTCACTAGAATAAAATATGAATCTTTAGTAAGCTTGTCCACCACCACCATAATAGAATCATGTTTCTTAGTGGTTCTAGGAAACTTAGTTATGAAATCCATGGTCATATATTCCCACTTCCACTCAGGAATTGGAAAGGGTTGCACCAAATGAGTTGGATGTCTGTGCTCAGCCTTAACCTTCTGACATTCAATACATCTTGCAATAAAATCAACAACTTCCTTCTTCATACTTGGACAATATATTTTCTTCTTGACTGTAACAATTGTCTTCAAGTAACCTAGATGTCCAACATAAGGAACCTTATGCATCTATGACAATATCATTCTTTTCAACTCCTGATCATTCAACACATAGACTCTGCATCTATACATGAGGATCACATCCTCTCGTAGCTCATAACCTTCCAACTTCTATTGTAACATACCTTCTTGTAAATTCATCTTTATGTCCACATAGTGAAGATATGATTTGGAAACTTCTAAAATTTTGTCGCACAAATCAGATTTGTGCATGCTAACAATTGTAGCATGAATCTCATTCACTCTCCTACTCAATGCATCATCCACCTCGTTATCCTTTCCTATGATATGTTTTATGTCAAATTCATACTCACTAAGGAATTCTAACCATTTGTTTGTCTTAAATTTAAAATTGGTTGTCCAAATAGGTACTTCATACCACTATGGTCTATCCTTAGCTCAAATATTTTACCCATGAGATAGTGTCGCCACACCTTCAAGGAATGCACTATGGATGCCAATTCCAAGTCATGAGTAGCATAGAGACTTCCATGCTCTTTTAAATTTCTTGATTCGTATCACAACACATTCCATTTTGACTAAGGAATCCATGAAGTCCTTCTTTGCATGCATCCGTGCACACAATGAAATTTGTATCAGGATCCACAATCCTCAAAATTGGCACACCCATCAACAAAATTTTCAAGTGCTGAAAAACTCCTTGCACAATCTAGAGTTTGTTCAAATCACACACCTTTCTTCTGTAAAGATGTGATTGGATGCACAATCTATGAGAATCCTTCAATAAACCTTATGTAGTACCCTTCCAGTCCCATAAAGGACCCCACCTCTACAACATTTCTTGGTGTCGATCATTCCTTAATGGATTTTATCTTTTTCAGATCCACAACTATTCGTTCCTTGGAAATGACATGACCCAAATAATGAATCTTTCACTAGAAAAATGAGCACTTGCTCATATTTGCATAAATTTGATGCTCCCTCAATACCTGCAACACTATCCTCAAGTACTAATTGTGCTCCTCTTCATACTTTTAGTAAATAATTATGTTATCCATAAATACAATGAAAAACTTATCTAAATGCTATCTGAAAACTCCATTCATCAGACACATGAAGACAACGACTGCATTCGACAAACTAAATGGCACCACTATAAAATTTTAATGACCATACCTTGTTCTGAATGTAGTCTTACTAATTTCTTCCTATTTTATTCTCACTTGGTGATGTCTAGATATGAGATCAATATTTGAAAATATTTGTGCACCTCACGGCTGATCAAAGAGGTCATCTATCCTTGGCAAAGGATACTTGTTCTTTAATTTTACTTTGCTCAATTTCCCGATGATACAAAGTCTCAGAATACCATCCTTCTTCTTCACGAAAAAAACTGGCACACTCCAAGGTGACACACTTGGGCGTATATACCCCTTATTCATAAGATCTTCAATATGCATCCACAACTCCTTCAACTATGTTGTGCTCATCCTATAAGGAGTCTTGGATACAGGTGTTGCTCTAGGAATCATATTTATAGAGAAATCAATATCTCTTTTCGGAGGCAATCCCGATATCTCTTTAAATAAATACTCAAACTCTTTCAGTATTGTGTAGTCTTCAACACTCAACACTTTATCCTTAGGTTCCTCTTCCATGTGCGCTACACATACTTGACATCCTTTTTTGTAATTTTTTTTCAACTGCAAAGATGAAACTTCTCTGATAGTTATATCTCTTGGAATTCCTTGAACTATCCTCAAGTTCCCTTCCTCATCCAAGCAAGTAAATTCCTTATTGTAACAGTCTAGGACATCATGGTTCTCGTCCAACTAATCCATACCAATGAGGAAATCATACAATACCAAAGGTATAGTATTCAACTCATCCTTTGTGTGTAGTCCATTCATTTCTATTGGACATGCCATGACCATCTAATTAATTTTCCTTTTTTCTCTTGTAGCTAACTTCACCAACCAAGGTTTTCCAAGCTTGCTTCTTGGAAATTGGAAATTGTCCACCATATTAGGATCTAGATAAACATGACTAGCTCCTAAGTGAATTAAAATAGCAATAGGTTGGTCATTAATATTACCTTCCACCTCAATCATGTGTGATTGAAACTCAACTTGCTTGTTATCCATCGTTGTGTAAATCCTTGGCACATTTCTTCCCATGTCCTCAAGTGTCAAAATTTGTTGAACATTGTGTGTAGTCCTTGCTTTATCACCTCTTTGAGGGAAATCTCTATGCATATGATCTTCGCCACAAATCCAAAATTTAATAGATTGCTTCCATGGATTTTTCTCCAATGTCTCTGTCATTCTAAACTCCTTGGGAGTTTTCTGTCTTTGCACAATATTTTTGAAAAATGGTGTCTCATCCCCCTTCTTCCTCTATTCCACCTTACTTTTCATCTTATCTTTCCAATCCTTTTGGAAATTCGATCTTCCCCTTTGCTGCTCATAAAGACACTTAGAATTCCTTATGGTTTCTTCTAATGTCTTAGGGTCATCATACTATATCTTGTCACTGATAAATGAGGGCAGACCACTTAGGTACCTCATAATTTTAA
Organism: Picea glauca; assembly: GCA_000966675.3. Classification (NCBI taxonomy): domain Eukaryota; kingdom Viridiplantae; phylum Streptophyta; class Pinopsida; order Pinales; family Pinaceae; genus Picea; species Picea glauca. The sequence goes on along the minus strand of JZKD02S1841889.1, from coordinate 48,274 downwards.
CTTGCTCATCCTTGATGAATGTGACATATTTCAGTAGATCTAAGAATCTTATTTCATACTCATCTATCGTCATACTCCCAATCTTGAGTTCGAAGAACACCTTCATTTTCTTGTCATAGTATCTCTTGGTTAAATATTTCTTTTGGAAATACCTCTTGAAGTCCCTCCAAGTAACCTTCTTCTCATAAATGTGTTGCACATGCACAAATTGATCCCACAACATTTATGCCTTTCCTTTTAGCTAATAGATGGAAATTCTCCCTTCTTCCTGCATAGAATAATTATGAAGTTGGAAGTACTTCCTCATACCCAACAACTAGGTCTATACATATTCATTCTTCTTATGCTCACCGTTAAAGGAAGGAGGCTTGATCTTATTCATTTCTCCCTATAGCTCATCCACCCTAGTCCTTCTCTTATGATTTTAGATAGAAGATGGACTTGATATACTACGCACTTTCCTAAAATATTTATTTTGTGAGTGATGATGATTCCTATCAACATTTCTTGCTTCTCTTCTTTTCTCATCATGAGACCTGCGACTACTTGACCTACTTGTCTCTGTCTCTTTATCCATTTTTTTTTTCTATTCTATCCAAGCTTTGCATCATCTTGACATTGAATTCATGTTGTTGCTCCTTGGATATCATAAGCCTTACATTATCATATTTATAGCTATGGAAATATTTTTTCAATCCCTTTATGGTTTCTACGAATTTCATGCGCTCCTCCTTAGATTATGTACCGTCAGCACCCAAACCGACATAAAAATCCTTGAATTAATCATCAGGACTATAATTCCTCTACTCATATTCCATGCTTTTGACCTTCTACATTATTTGTATCTTTCTCTAATCACTAATAATTATATAAAATGTGTATACAACAAGATTTTTTAGACGAATTCATGAGAAAAATTCATGAAAACTCTGCACCATCTTGTCAAAATCCTTTCTTCTAAATCCCATGTGTGCATTGATATTCAACATACACCAATGCACGATGTCAATTTTTAACTTGTACACTGAGTATCAGTAGTGTGCATGCACCAGAACTTTGTTTTGTGCAACCCCAAAACCTTTAGTGTGCACACCCATGCACCATTTTTTACTATGCAATACTAGTGTCGCACTCAACAATATCATAAATTTAGCATGCGCATTTGTTCATTCTTATCTTATGCACACCATGTACATGTTGAAATTCCAAAATTGAAAACTTGTCATTTCAATTTTTTCCTTAAGTAAAACTCATCCCATGCAGGCTCAGTGTGGAAATCGTAGCTCTGCAAAGTTTTGTTGAACTCTAACCCATACAAGTCCAGTGTTGAACCAATTTCTCTAATACCAAACTGTAAATTCCCCAGCCTCCCCAGATGGACTACGCCACACACTTCTCCAGATATATTCTCTGATACCAAAATGTAACATCCCCATCCACCCTAGGTTAGGCCACATCACCCAATCTCAAATTTTGTAGCTCTGAATCAACCGAATTGTAACATCCCCAACATACTACTAAGCAATGATACTCCAAAAGTGCATTGCGTAGATTATATTCTAATCACAAGTCTATACAATATAACTTGAATTAGTGCACTCGAACTTGAGCTAAGTCCCTCCACACTAAATCACAAATTTAAGCAATGAAAGTAACTCAAACAACTACATGCACCAACATATTGATCACACAACAAAACTGTGCACACAACCAATATGATGTCATATGCCAATTCTGATTTCCCTGTGCATGGATTATATTTACCTAAGCACACATGTTGGCCCTTGACCAAGTTTTGAGGATCCTTTGTCATGGTTGACCTATTTTTGTGACTTTGACAGGCTGTCGAAGCCAGAGTTCAAGACGAAGCAGAGATCGCAGGATCTCGGCCCCTCTTCATGGATTTTTGGGTTTTTGGGTTATGTAATGGGTATGGGGATGTCGTCCCATGGGTTTACCCATTCTTAGGCCTATTTTTTAATGTATAAATAGAAAGCTAGGCGATGTAGGAAGTAGTTCAATCTATGTGATTGAAGAAGTTGTAAGTTGTGCTAAGTGCAAGTAATAGTTGTAAGTGCTTCGTGCATAATGTGTGAGACTTGTAGATCTAAGTGCAAGTGACTGATGGCTGAGTGCTAGTACTGGATATGTGCAAGAAGATGTGATTAATACTTTCAGATCTAAGTGAAAGTCATCTGTAGTGCTTTGTGCGCAGACTCTGTAAGGATTTGTGCCTAGATCTACTTGGGGAAGGAGGATCTAGCGAGGTGCGCGTAGATCTCTTGTCCTATGCAGAGTAGTTTTATGATGCTTTGTTCCTGTAAGAATCTTGACAGAAGATAATAAAGAGAATAAGAGTTGGTGGACGTAGTCCCAGGGTGGGGGTGAACCATGTATATCTTGTGTTATGGTTTCTTTGTGAAATGTATTGATGTGTTTATGTGTTTACTTGTTTAGATGATTTGATATAAATGAATGATAGATACATATGTTGATGCTATGCCCTTAATTATAATATGGATGAATGCTAGAGATGACCTATGTGGATGTGCTTAGTGCTTGAACATACTAGAGCTGGTTGAATACTGTGATGCTTTGTAATTAGGGTTTCGTTTGCGAAGTAGATATTAGTTTAATACTGATGAACTATAATTTCTAAGTGCTTTGATAAGGTGTTATAATCATAGATCTGTGTCCCAACTAAGGTTGTAGACATTTGAGTCCTGCAACAACCCTTGCTTCTACCTTGGGTGAGATTTCATCTGCTTCGTAGGTGTTGCTGAAAGGGCCAATAGTTAGGGTTTTGTTGGTGTGCTCTTGAGCGTTGAACACTGGGTCTGCCCCTGTGCCAAAAAATGGTTCCATTGCTGGAACCTGAAATTGTGATTGCTAGGAACCGAGTAAGAAGAAGAATCTATGTGCGAAGATCTAACCTGAAACTTTGATTGTTGGGAACTGAGGAAAATAAAGAAATCTTTGTGCATAGATCTGCTGCTTGACTTGCGAAGCTCTGTGCTAAGGAAGGAGGCAGATCTTAAGAAAAGAGGTAATATCTGAATGTTTTGTGCTCCAATAGAGGTAAGAATAGTGAAAAGTATTAGAGCTAGAAGTTTTGTGCTCTGCCGAAGGTAAGACAAGTGGAAATTTTTGTTTAAAGAATATGGATCTAGGTATGTTTGATAAATTTTGTCCTAGCCTGAAAACTAGGGTGCAACTAGAAGAAAGAAGATTTGATATGAGTAGATCTAATAAGAATAGTGACAGATATGTTATTCCTATGCATAGAAATAATGTTTGGACTAATAAATGGATGCGGGACCCTAGAAAGATTTTTTTGCAAGTTAGCCACTGTGATCCTAGTGCGCAGTATAGGAAACGTTGGGGATCATTTAAGAGAAAGAGAGAATTAACTCTTTGTTATAGTTGCAGAAGACTGGGACATCTTGCTAAGGAATTCCCTGGTAGAAGAATCGGTTGTATTTGTTGTAAAGCTATTGATCATAAATTTTTTTATTTCCCTAGAATGATTGCTAAGCTTGAAAGAATGAATATGGAACAAGTAGACCCTGAGAAAGGTCAAGAAACTGAGACCATGGTAGAACCCAAGAAGGAATCAGAGACTGTACTATTACAGATGAAAGAAACGTTGAATTATTGTAGAGATACTAATCTATCAAAGATATTAAAAGAGAAAGAGAAAAGATAAGTAAGAATAGGAGGCTTCAACATTAATTGTATTTTGTATGAGGAAACTCAAGTGAATATAATGACAGAAAGAACTTGGGAAAATTTAGTAAAGCCTGCTATGATTCCTTCATTAGGAGGAATAGGATTATTTAGAGGAAAGCTAATAACCCTATGTGGAAGACTTACCCAGATATCTATGAATGCTCATGGAACTTCGACGGAAGAAGATTTTGAGGTTGTTAAATTTATTGAGAACAACACCCCATTTTCTATGTTACTATGAAAACCTTGGATCGGAAGGGATTAGGCTAGGAGGAAAGAAGAAGAGGTAAGAATTAAAATATTTCATGACTAGGAGGATCACACACTTGATTGAAGAACATGAGAACAGATCGAAGCTATTTAAAATCGGGGATGTCAAAGTTGAAATAACACAAGAAGACTCACAAAAGACTAAATCACCTACCCCAAATAGCGAAGAATTATTGCCCCTGAATCTTAAGAAAGAACCTCAACAGCACGAAGTTACTATGCCAAGATGAGATAAGAATCAGAATGGAAAGAGGAATAATGAGATGAAGATCACCGGGAAAAAGGCTATAAATCTCAGTAAGAAGAGATCAAAGATTGAAAAAATACAAAAGATTCTAGAGGGAACTTCACAGAAGGAAAACTTGCAAAACTGGAACTTCATCGAGATAGCAGAACAATGCCACATGGCACTTCTCCATGGAGAAGCAATATAGCCATTGGAAACAATATAACTGTTAGACTGATGCCCCAAATGGGTAGAGCGACATTTGTGGTCAGAAGGCTCACCATCAGATCATTGGGACCACACCGTAATAGACAGAACTAAATTAATGAAGGTTTCTTGTCCATTGAAGAGATCTGATACATTCTTGTCTACTTATTTTGTCGACTATTGCACCGAGAACACTTTTTCGAATTGTATCAGAGAAAATTCATTGCTATCGTGTTGTGATTAGTAAGATCGACACAAGTTCTATTGTTTTTCACAGTCATTCATCCATCCGATATAAGCATGTATATCGAATGAGCTCAGATTCGCGGAGAAAATCATCGAAGAAGTTCTCATCGATCTCATGGCTGAGAAAGTAATGTTTGAAAGTATCCAAGTGTCTTCGACGAGAGGAGTGAAAGCCTCTTCGTCGACCGCTTGCGGATCTGGACCATCCCGAGTCATCACAGAAAAGAGAACCAAGCATAGAGATGACCTAAAAAATGCAAAGCTAATCCAAACCATCTTACCCCACTACATCCCGCCCTTGGCTGGCACAGTGAGTCGTGATAGTGTGCCGAGAGATTTCGAGTACACCATGGTTAATGCGTACCTCCCGAAGGGGATACACGCAGTTAGAGTGCAACAAGACAAGATCACAATGTTGAATTTCAACGACTTCAATATAGGAGACCACAAGAACCATAGTATGCTCTCCCCGTAAAAATACTTGACCAGGACAAAAGGGAAGAACTCAAAAAAATCCCCCAGCCATGGACGATGAACCTCATGTTGTCCACCCTTTTGAACATAATGAAGATCCCACATTTCAGAAGGCACCAAGAGGTCAATGCCTGTGTTAAGATCCTACTCTAATGTTACCATGGTGGTTACTTATGGCTAGACTGACGTATCATAGTTGATCTGAAATTGATCCATAGGATCACTGGATTTAACATGAAAGGACCTGACCTGCAGGAATTATATCTAGGGAAAGCCACAGATCGTGCATTAGCACAGAAGATCAAGGATAACTACAACGATGTTGAGAAGGGGACGCGAGGCTACAAGGTAGCTTCCATCCTGAATGGCGCAGTGAACCTAGCATGCCAATTAATTGCAGGAAATATAGTAAGGAAGAACAAGCCCACACAGGTCACATGGTTTGTCTTTGATCTCACAAGGAAATGTGTAGAAGTCCTACAGATGAACTTGGCAAAGTACCTAGTCAACCAACTAGAGTTAGACTATCGCGAAGCTTAGGATCAGGGCTATGAGTTCCACTTCAGCTGGCTCTTGATCCTCATAGCGGTTATTGCTTGGGAGATGCCGAAAGGCGCGACCTTTCCGAACATTGAGCCGTTCGAGCCGCTTGCTGTGAATTTCACCACGCTCTGGTACTCGAGTGATATGGGAAAATAGTGGTAGTCGAATGCAATTTTTCATACATATTATTTCCAACTGAAAAGGGATATCAAAGTCAAACCTCGCATGACTCCAAACACACTAAAATGGTTCTGACCCCTCATGAAGTTCCACAAAGATAGACACTTCATCTATATGACTGCACGAGCATACGAGCATAAGGAGGAGCTTCAGTCGTACTACAAGCTCACAGAAGAGGACCTCGAGGAAATAAATAAGGACTAGTCAGCATAACTCCTTATCCTCGTTGATCCTGCAGATATGTCTGTCCTAGAACTTGACATCTTGGAGGCCACTCACAAAGAACATGACACACCCAGACCCAGCAGAAGGAAAAAGACCGCAGAAGTCCAAGACTTAAGCAACGCATCATAAAAAACTTCTGCAGTATCACCTAGCCAAGGGGGTGATGACGAAGTAGAAGAGATAAATGGAAAATAAGATGAGCAGAAGCAAGGTGAAGTAACACCACTTAGATATGAGGCTAATCCCTTGAAGAAGAGGAATGTTTCTCCCATGAAACCCTCTTCCTGGAAGAAATCTAGAGCCACCTTGACTAAGATGCAGACTGTTCTCACTGTCGATGACTTCGAATTTATCATAGCAGCTATCGCAGATGCTTCACATGACATCTTACAGAATAATGAAGAAAAGCAGGAAGAAATGTAAGACATAATCGAAGTTGAACTCCGAGGGGTACAATAGGCCCTTCAGTCCAGTCGCACAGTGTCCACTGCGCCCCTACCATCGGGAGAACCAAAGTTGGGAGATGATCTAGCCCAACTCCACAGACTAGCTGATGCGACCGAAGCTTTCCTTTGTCGCACATAGAAAGAAACAAAACAAGCCACCCAGGCCTTGAAGTAAGTGCAAGAAGTAGTCGTGGAACAATGTTGAGTTGCGGAGTAGGAGAAAGTTTTTCTCCAAACGAAGTTTGAAGAGGAGAAAGCATAGATTCAACAAGAAAAAGAACAGTTTCTCGCAGAGAAACTCGAAGTGAAAGAAGCAGTCAACAGAGCACTTTGCTTTGTGACAGGTTTAGAGCCAAAAGTAGAAGACCGAGTTGAACATCAAGTAGAGAAGCTCACAGAAACTATCCAACAACTACAACAAAGAATAAAAAACTTAGAGCTCCGAACAATACCCAACACTCTACAAGAGGTGAGGGATCAAAGAGAAGCAACTGCCTGAAGCGAAGTTGAGAGAATAAAGGACCTTGCTATGTAATGTAAACAACTAAGTGATCACGGTGCCTAGACTTATGAGTGACTCATTGATAATCTAGAACTGAAGGCACTGGAATCACAGCTCTAGGAGGTGAAGAAGCAAGCAGAGACAATACATGCACAGTTGAATCCCTTCTCAGCTGTTGAAAGGATGAAGCGATCACAAGAGCAGTGCACTGCTCAACAGCAGGTCCACACCATTCATAGCAAAGTCATGGAAGTGACTCAGAGGCTCCAACCTATACAGGATGAGGCTTGCCAACTTTTCTCAGAGAGCGAAGGCCGAGGAGAAGAACTGGAACAAGTCATCACTGTAGTTGAACAGTGCCTAGAGGGACCTATCAACAAAGTTGTTATCCAAGATATCCTTGAGCAGGAGGCCATGGCACAACAACAAGTCGAAGCAGCTTGAGCCAAGATCGAGGATTTTGAGGCAGAATTACCTAGATCAGAGTGACTCGGGATGAGTCACAAGTGAGTGTTGGGGGCCTGTTGGCCCTTGACCAAGCTTTGAGGATCCTTGGTCATGGTTGACCTATTTTTTGGACTTCGACAGGCTGTCGAAGGCAGAGCGTAAGATGAAGCGCTAAGCGAAGATCACGGGATCTCAGCCCCTCTTTAGGGATTTTTCCATTATTGGGTTATGTAACGGGTATGGGGATGTCGGCCCATGGGTTTACCCATGCTTAGGATTATTTTGTGATGTATAAATAGAAATATAGGTGATGTAGGAAGTAGTTCAATCTATGTGATCAAAGAAGTTGTAAGTTGTGCTAAGTGCAAGTAATAGTTGTAAGTGCTTTGTGCATAGTACTATGTGAGACTTGTAGAGCTAAGTGTAAGTGACTGATGGCTGAGTGATAGTACTGGCTATGTGCAAGAAGACGTGATTAAGACTTGCAGAGCTAAGTGCAAGTCATCTGTAGTGCTTTGTGCGTAGACTGTGTAAGGCTCTGTGCCTAGATCTACTTGGGGAAGGAGGATCTGGTGAAGTGCACGTAGATCTCATGTCCTATGTGGAGTAGGGTTCTGATGCTTTGTGCTTATAAGAATCTTGATAGAAGATAATAAAGAGAAGAAGAGTTGGTGGATGTATCCCCAGGGTGGGAGGTGAACCATGTATATCTTGTGTTATGGTTTCTTTGTGCAATGTATTGATGTGTTTATGTGTTTACTTGTTTAGATGCTTTGATATAAATGAATGATAGATAGATATGTTGATGCTATGTGCTTAATAATGTGGATGAATGCTACATATGACCTATGTGGATGTGCTTAGTGCTTGAACATACTAGATCTGGTTGAATACTGCAATGCTCTGTAATTAGGGCTTTGTCTGTGAAGTAGATACTGGTTTAATACTGATGAACTGTAATTGCTAAGTGATTTGATAAGCTGCTATAATCACATATATGTGTCCCAGATAAGGTTGTAGACATCTGAGTCCTGCAACCACCCCTTCTTCTACCTCGAGTGAGACTTTATCTGCTTTGCAGGTGTTGCCGAAAGGGTCGGTAGTTAGGGTTTTGTTGGTGCACTCTTGAGTGTTCAACCCTAAGTCTGCCCCTGTGCCAACAACAAACATGAGTTCTAGCCTCCTTTGCACACATGATACTTTCTTGTGCACCTGGTCATTCAATCCTTGCCTCGAAGACTCATGAACAATATCAAAAGATAACTTAACAATAAAAACTAACAATAATGGTCATACTTATGCATGACTACAATATTGAATGATAGAACCACCTTAGATGTGCAAGAAAAATTAAACAAAATAACAGTAATTACTTATATGCGACAACATACCAGAACTAACACATATCAAGGATAGATAAAAAATCATAGAGTAAACAAGACAAGCACATAAGAAAACTTATCTTTTATGAAAATCACCAACTGTGCATATAACTCAAATGTTCCTCCCAGCCATAGACTATGTTTCTCATAAGATTTTAACAACAAGTCACCCCCGAGTTGCGGCATAACTCCACTAGGGAAAAAGGGCTCCTAGTGACAAGCTAAGGTTTGATTCACAACATAATTTATCAGTCCAAGGTGCACACTGCTATAACTAGCCTACAATCCCTCATTCCCCACACAACTGTCACACTCAAGGAAGTGTTCCCCTTATCTTCTCACAGATACCTCATCTTCCCCACTTCTCTTCTAGGGTTACTGGCACTAGGCCAGACAAGAAGTCTTTGAGCCCTACAACTAGTGCCCACGCACCAGAGAACAATTCTCAGCAAATATCTCACCTTGAGAGCCTACTCACGAGCCTGACAACCTGCCTCTTCAACAACAATTATCTTACCCAAAGAGACTATTGACGGGCCTGAAAACCCTCATCTTCGAAAAAACAACACTAGATTACAACTATGCAAGTCTTTACAAGATTCTCGCTGCAGAATGAGTTCTGAGCCCCTTCTGCACATGAGAAATTCAATCATCCATCCTCCAAAATGAGTTCTCCCGAATAAAGCATAATTCCCCCAAAATACGTTAAGGACATCAATATATATTGCATTCCTTCAACTTGATGCTTGTCACCTTCAAAAGTAGCTAAATCCACTTTGTGACGCATTCCCAACCCCAAGAACTTAGGATAAAACAACATCCAACGTTACACTTTTCCATAAATATTATAAAATATTCCCCAAGACATAAGTCTTGCCCCCCTTTTCCCTTTTCTGGTGGAGTCAACCCCCCGTCTCTTTTTTTCTGAGTCTGTCTATGCACAATGATGTATATTATTAATAAATATGATTACATTTACATGCATAGGTGCACTAAACTATCTGTGTCCCTGCTCACCAGCCTCATAATCACATAGGCTCTCCAGCCTCAATACATATACAACCATATATATATATATATATATATATATATATATATATAACTCAGTCACGCATGCACTCCTAGGTCATTACTTTTCACTTACCTAGGTGCACAAAACACTGTGAATGTGTGCACTTACCTATGTGTGCACAATGCTATGAAAAGTGTGCACCCTATCTTCGATAACAATTGTCCATGCACTTACCTCGGTACGTGCAACACCAAAAATAGGTGCCAACGAATCACCATCCTATATGTACATTTACATTACAATTGATACCAATAGCTCACCAGCTTATATGTACAATTACAAAGGGTTTTGGATCAGGGACATTACACAATGAAACACTTCTCCATAAAAAAAGTGAAGGACCTTTAAAAAATAAAACACATAATTAATAAATGTCCCTCTTGTTGAGGGAATGCATTAGTAGTT
>JZKD02S1841889.1:0-19151 GCA_000966675.3 Picea glauca | reverse complement strand
ATGTGTAGAAATATCATTCAGAGAAGTTGTTAGACAGAGAGGTAAGAATAGAGATATGATTCCAAGGGAATAGATTCATCAGATGCATGATAGTGAGTTATATTCTTAGAGATAGAGAACATAGGCATGTTTCCAGGGGGAGCGATTGTCACAAGGGAAGCATGAGCGATATGGATTAAGTGTTGCATCAGAGTGATACCATTTGTCAAAGGGGGAGATATTATTCATATGAAGGGAGAGAGAGTAATAATAGGCTTAGAAACACATAGAAATATCAAATAAATTTAGATAGGGGGAGCAGCCCAAAGGGAGATACCCTTTTCCATTGATGTGAAAGGGGGAGAGATAGAAACATTGATGAGGAGTATAAGCATGAATGTTATCCTGACTAAGTGTTATCATCAATGTTGGTGTTTCCATCAATGCCAAAAGGGGAGATTGCCAAAAAATTGGCTTAGGTTGATGGACAGTTGGTATGGACTGTTGGTTGTCATTGATGTCAACCCTTGGAGACTGATATTGTAGATTGATGTCAACCCTTAGTGATTGATGTCAACCCTTGGAGAAGTCTGGTAGTGAATTCTGGTAGCACAAAGGCATGGGTAAGGGACCCAATTCTGTTTGAGGTATAAAGGAATTAAGATCAATTAATTTACATGTAAGACTATTCTATATGGATAGTTTATGTCATGCCATTTTCGATGATATGCGGAACGTCACATAACTCCTCATGGTTAGAGAGTTATGGCCATATGAAGTTGGAGAACCCTAATGAGTTATCTAGAAGCCCCTAGAAGGTCAAAGAAGTTATGAATTGACTAATTATAGAAAAATTAGTTGCAACAAGAAGTTGTGAGTAAAGATAGATTATTTAAATAATAAAGTAGTCAAAGTGGTTGAAAAGAGAAATTATTTAAATAATAAAGTGGTTGGAACAATAAGTGGTTAGTTTATTATTTATGGATAAGTCAAAGTGGCTGCAAAATAAATTAATTAAATAATAAAGTTAGTTGCAAATAGGAGTGGAGAACTTACTATTTGTTGAAAGTGGTTAAGTTAAGTGGACAAATGTTGATACTTCTAGAGGAAGCTACTTGGAGAATATAAATAAGAGAGCACGGGTATCCCATTAGAACATATTGAATAGCATTGAATATCTATTATGTGAAAGGTTAGTTGGGAAGTTATTATTGATAGAGGATATGTGTGGCAGAAAAATCGCGGTAGGAAAATTGTGGCAGAAAAATCACAGCAGGAAAATCATGGCAAGAAATGTGCGGCAGAAAACATGCAGTAGAAAAAGTGCGACAGAAAAATCACAGTAGAAAAAGGGTGGCAGAAAAAGTGCAGTTGAAAAATCGTGGCAGGCAAAGTGCAGCAGGAAAATCGTGGCACGAAAAGTGAAGAAGAAAAATAATGGCAGGAAAGTGCAAGAGAAAAAGTGCGGCAGAAAAATCGTGGTAGAAAAAGTGCGACACAAAAATAACTGAAAAAAAATTGTGGTAGCAGATTCACGACAGTAGAACCGTGGCAGCAAAATCGCAGCAACAGAATGCTATAGGAATAAAAAGGTATGGTTTTCATATGTGTAGTGTTGAATCTATGAATTTGGTTGAGGGTTTGCCTTGTAAATCTGTTGGATGCCCTCTTGGAAGTTTAAGGCTTGTTGTAGAGTTGATCTCAAGGAGATCTAATGAATTTTAGTATTGGTTCATGTTTGAGGAGTTTTGGTTGAGGTATGTTGTTGAATTTGTTGGTACAGATAGAGGTTGTATAATAGTGAGGTTGTGGCACATGGTTGATGTGAGGATTTATGGTATTTGATTTATGGAGAGTGTGGTGCATTGCTAGAGGTATCTTGTTGGTTATCTTGGTGTATTTTATTGGTATATGGTAGAGGTATATGAGTGGGTGCATGGATGAGATACATACTTGAAGTACATGGTGATCTTGATACATATTTTTGAGGCATAGTTTGGTTTGTTGTTGATACATGATTGGTACATGTTGTTTGTTATCTTTTTATAGTGTTGATGTACATGGTTTTTGTACATGATTGATGTGCATTGTTGGCACATGGTTTGAGTGATATTATTGTGATTTTGGGTATGAGATCTATGCTATCAGATCTGATATATTAAGGAGAGTATTGGTACATGTTGTTGGTGTATTTAGTTTTGTTGGTACACACAAGGCACATGTACAGGTTGGTTACAGGATAGTGGAACAGGTTGATTACAGTTCAGTGGCACATATTGGTACAAGTTTATAGTAGTATATCTCAAAGTGACAGTGTGATAGTGGTTCCATCATTCTACTTATATTTCAAGGCAGTTGGATGGCGAAAGGATAGGTGGTTGTAGCCACCTTGCGATTATAGCCAGAGAACATAGGGGGTCGTAGCCTCCTTTTGGTTGTAGCCATAGAATTGGGGAGGTTATAGCCTGAGAAAATAGGGGGTTGGAGCCTCCTTCCAGTTGTAGTTGGGGAATCGAAAGTCGGTACTTCCTTGAATGTAATTCTTGACATATAAGAAAAACATTCTATGGTTTTCTCATGCATTGCGTTTCGACGTAAATATTGGTGTACTGTGCATTGTGTGTATGTGTTTGTTATTGTTTATTATTCACTGATGACTACTAATGGTTATGATACAATAAGATATTAATGATGAACAAATTAACATTGTTGAATAAGTAAAATAATATACTTTGTGGTTTAAAGGATTAATAATTGGTATAAATTCTCATTATTGATTCACAACCCCCCCCCCTCAGTAATCCAACAATTGGTATCAGAGCAGGTTCCTTCAGGAAACAATTTAACCACTGGAAGGAGATCATGGATTATTATGAGAATGGAGTACCGGGAGTACCACTGTTCAATGGTCAGAATGGTTTAAAGTATGAGATATGGAGCATAAGGATGAAAGTGTTTTTAAAGGAATAGGGGTATGATATTTGACAATCAGTTATTACAGGATATGATAGTTCAAAAAGGGGAAATACTACAACAAAGAAGGAACTGAAATGAAATAAAAAAATTGCAATGGATTTCATTTTGGAAGGACTATATGATTCAGTAAAGGACAAAGTGGGTAAATGTTCAGCAACTAAAGAAATTTGGGATAAGTTACATAATATCTATTCTTCACCCATCAAAGAGTCAGAGAATGTCAAAGAAGATGCATGTACAGATCAATAAGAAAGATGTTCATCATGTCAAATAGTTTCATAATATGAAGAGTACATAATCAACAGAAGTATGTTGTTTTGATTTAATTGTGAAAAATGCGGACATCTTGAAATGGAACGCCATGAAGAAAATGAGACTGAAAAACTAATTGAAATAGAAGACAGTTATGAAGAAGAGTTGATCAGTGCATTAGATGAACTAATAAAAGAAAGAGAAGAAAATAGGTCACTCAAGAAAGAATTGATGAAACAAAAGGAAAGTGTTCACATTTTTGAAGAAGCCCAATAGGTCATCGAGAACTTAAGAAAACAGCTAGAAGAAGCTAGAAAGATCGAAGAAAATCTTGAAGATCAACAACAATATTTGGAAGCCAACATAGCAGCACAGAAGGAAGTAACATAAATGAGAGAGAAGATATTGACATATCATATTAAGGAAATAATTAACAATCTAAACCAACTTGAGGCATAGTTTGGTCAAGAAGAGAAAGGACTTGAAGAAGAAACAATCACATTAAAAATCCAGCTTGAAGAAGCGAAGAGAAAAGAAGAAGTCATGAAGTCTCAGATAATGAAAAAAGAAGAAGAGGTTGAGAATCTTGAAGAACAAGTTGTCACATTGAGAATTGAAATCGTCAAGCTCAGCAAGAACATTGAAGAGATAGAAACATCTGCATCAGTTGTAGAGAATGAAGAGAATCACTCTAGGTTACTAGAAAATAAGAATGAAGAAAAGAGAAAGAGTTATGCAGAAGTACTCAAAGGAAGGAATCATGGTCAACCAAAATCTAAGAAAACTAATAAAGATACATCTTCAAGAAGACCATCCATGTTCAAGCCACAAAGAAACTTCAATCATGATCATGATCAGTCAAGGCATGAATTCAAAAGGACTACACCAAAAAGAAGATCATTCACTCCCAGGTATGTAAATTTATTTCATGGTAATTTTTTTTATTGTACTAACTTTGGACATAAGGTTGTAGATTGTAGGGATTATAAAAGAAATGTTCAAGCAATGAATGTTTATGTGGCCCCACGTAACATTAAATGTTACAAATTTCATAACTATGGACACATAGCTCGTGATTGTAGAAGCATGATCAATAAATCCATGAAAGAGAACAATGATATCATATATAAGAAAGTATTGATAAGAAAATAGGAAGAACGAGTGAACAAAGACCAGGTCCTAGAGATCGAAGACTGGTAATAAAACGAGATGAAGATAAATCTACAAAGAAAATGGAAGATGTCAGATACATAAAGGTTTGGGAAAGAAATGAAAGAAAATAAGGACAAGTAAATAAGGAACAAGTTCAAGAGATTGTACTTTTAGGTATTGTAGTGAAAGATGAATCCACAAACAGAAAGAAAGAAGTCAGATTCAGAGAGATGATGAATCTAGCGATGAAGATGATGATGACTCTGCATCAGAGCAGGAATTGTTCTGAGCCATCCGGCTTAGATACTCCCAAGTAATATTAATATTAGACAGGGGGAGTCTATGTGGTAGTTGATACATACCAGAGAACCATCCTTCGAGCATCTTGCAAAGTTTGAGTAGACAAATTCAGAGCAGTCAGTTAGCAGAAGTACAGTGTGATAGATTGATCAATTGCAGTAGTGAAGACTTCATGACAGTATAGTGACATATGGGTCAGCATTATGGATAGTTGTGTAGCATATTCTTGGATAGTATGGACATAGATGGATTCATAAGAACACTTAGCAATTTTGGACAAATATATGATAGTGGACGAGAGCATGGATTAATAGATTGGTTTAGAGAGTGGTTCAGAGACAAAGGAACATTATCATAATGGATAATAATTACACAAGAATATTTGAATTCTTATTCTTGAATTATTTTCATATATGTCAGTTGATTAAACAAGGAAGCACCAATGGACAATAACTCCAAAAGGCAACAGGTACAAGAAGACTTATATTTTTCTACACAACATCTTGCAGAGAAGTTAAGAGAAATAAACAGAACCAAAATGATAGGTATAAATATCATTCAAAGAAGTTGTCAAATAGAGAGGTAAGAATATGTGTATGATTCCATGGGAAGAGATTCATCAGATGCGGGATAGAGAGTTATATGCTTGGAGATAGAGAACAAAGGCATGTTTCCAGGGGAGCGATTGTCACAAGGGAAGAATGAGCGATATGGATTCAGTGTTGCATCAGAGTGATACCCTTTTTCAAAGGGTGAGATATTATTCATATGAAGGGAGAGAGAGTAATCAAAGGATTAGAAACATAGAGAAATATCAAAGGCATTTAGAGAGGGGGAGTAGCCCCAAGGAAACCTCAGTAAGGGGGAGTAGCCCCAAAGGGAGATACCCTTTTCCATTGATTTCAAAGGGGTAGAGATAGAAACATTGATGAGGAGTATAAGAATGAATGTTATCATGACTAAGTGTTTCCATAAATGTTGGTGATTCCATCAATGCTAAAGGGGGATATTTTCAGACAGTTGGCTTAGGTTGATGGACAATTGGTATGCACTTTCGGTTGTCATTGATGTCAACCCTTGGAGAGTTATATTGTATATTGATTTCAACCCTTAGTGATGGATTTCAACCCTTGGAAACGTCTGATAACTAATTCTAGTAGCACAATGCCATGGGTAAGGGACCCGAGTCCATTTGAGGTAAAAATGCATGAATATCAATTGATTCAGAGGTAAGACTATTCTAGTTGGATAGTATATGTCATGCCATTTCCGGTGATATGTGGAACGTCACATAACTCCTCACGATTAGATTTATGGCCATATGAAGTTGGAGAACCCTCATGAGTTACCTAGAAGCCCTTAGAAGGTCAAATAAGTCAATTATTCTAGAAGATCCTAGAAGAAGTGTAGTATTAAAATTGATGGTAACTAGGAGTTAATCATGGGTATAGTTGTTGCATTAAGAAAATAATTAAAAAAAATTTAGTTGCAACAAGAAGTTTTGAGTTTGGTAATTATGGTAAAGTAGTTGTGATGAGAAGATTGAATAGTCAAAGTGGTTGAACAAGAAACAAATTAAATAATAAAGTAGTTGCAACAACAAGAAGTTAGTTAAAGGAAAATAAGTTATGATGACTAATTATAGAAAAGTTAGTTGCAACAAGAAGTTGTGAGTAAAGATAAATTATTTAAATAATAAATATTCAAAGTGCTTTCAAAGAGAAATTATTTAAATAATAAAGTCGTTGCAACAAGAAGTAGTGAGTTTCCCAGATGGGGTGACACATGGGCCACATGGGCCACACGCATCATTGGACGAGGGGATAACGAGGGTAGTTAAAGCCTCTAACCGCCATATATGATTTTAGGGGCTAAATTTCGCAATTGGGATAATTTTCCATGGTTTTTCCCAAAAAATGATTCGCCAATTTCCATTTTTTCTAAAAACGATTCACCCAAATTCCATAGAATAAAATTATTTTTCCTCAGAAATCACCAAAATTTTATAGAAACTATATAAAATCCTTAGAAATTTGAATATTTTTACAAAACTATTGTGAAATATTTTACATTTTGCATATTAAGGACTTGTAATATTAGCCCATGTTTCTACATTTTAATATAAATTTCCATCTTTAAAATAATCCATGCTCACCGTCACCCTCCCGCCCTATCCAGTCGTGATGGTTCTCATGCATAAACACCCAGCCTTAGTGTGTCAGAGCTTAATGGAAGTCTGGGCTCAACTCCTCGGCTTCAGTACAATATTTGAGATTGACATCACACCTTCACTAATGGCTACCAGAGCCATCAATGATTCTACCCTCCTGGCCTTTTCACTGTGCGGGAATCGTTAGATGGGGCATTTGAGCCCAAATCCCAGCATTATTTCGTTCATCCTGCTTTGAGACTCAGCCTACTCAGTCGGTTTTTATGCTCGCCTGGTGCCCTACACAGCCATGCCACAAGAACGAAGAAAGCCCCATCAAGGGCCAGCCTACTACAATAGGTTTGGATGGCACAACTGCCCGGGGCTTGCCTCTCGAGCTCGCACACTAGGCGAAGACCATCCAGGCTCTTCGGGGAAAAATTGGTCTATGCAGTCTCCTTCAGAGCCTTAGCCTCACCATGACCAAGGACTTACCTCTTGATCTCTAGTTCCAGACGAGGACCATCCAGGTCTCTCTAGGATAAATTGGTTCGTGCAGGCTTATCAGCAGCCACGTCCTCCCAATACTGAGAGTGTCCAAGGCAGATGCCCAGTGGAAGAAGAATTTCTGCCCAATTAGGAGAAATTATTTCCTTTCTTTCCTTCGACCGTCCTGGAGCACCAACCTGCCACCTGCACCACTAGTCCATTTTAGGAATAAATTTCTATGGGATGCATAGTGGAAGAAGAATCCTTACATTTAGAGGACCACTTAGGGTGCAATTTTGCTGCCTCCATGGAATAATATCCCGTCAAGGACTCTGTTGTTGCCTTCAACTCTGTCGTTTCCACCTTGGAGGAAAACCAGGCTCAAGAGGACCACATTCACCCAGCTCCAGATTCCTACGGACTCACAGATGACCACCTGGTTTTAATATATGAAATGAGGAGGGATCTGGCCGAGCATCAACACTGCCAGAGTTTCTTTAATAAACACCTAGATGCCCTGTATGCTTCCCTGTCAAGCGAGCCTGAGAAGAGCCACTGCCTGACATAATGTCAGCCCTTCACCTTCAGACTCTGTCAAGATGGATGCCCTAGCTCGCCACATGCATAACTTCTCACAGGTTTTTTTCTTTGGGTTAATGGATAAATTTTGTAAATTTTTCCTATGCTAGTCTTTGGTTCAGGTCTGATAGGCTCAGGACTAATAGTCTCTAGTTCAAATTAGGGTACATAGTCCATCGCCTGTTCTGGTTTCCATGAGAGTGGCAGAACATGTGGCAAGTCCCCTAGTTGTATTTTGGCAGTTGTCGTATTTTTCTTTAATCTATGGAACTATGAACAATTGTCACGCCTTTGCATTTTGGTTTCCACTATGGTGGTAGAACAACTAGCCTTCTCTCATGTATATCTAGAAACGTAAGTTTTTTTCTTTTGCAGAGTAATATATAAATTTTTATTTACAAATTAAAAAAAAAACAAAACAAGAAGTAGTGAGTTTACTATTTATGGATAAGTCAAAGTGGTTGCAAAATAAATTAATTAAATAATAAAGTTAGTTGCAACTAGGAGTGGAGAACTTACTATTTGTGGAAAGTGGTTAAGTTAAGCGGACAAAAGTTGATACTTCTAGAGGAAGCTACTTGGAGAGTATAAATAAGAGAGAAAGGGTCTCCCATTAGCACCTAATGAATATAATTGAATATCTATTTTTTGAAAGGTTATTTGGGAAGGTATTATTGATATAGGAAAAGTGTGGCAGGAAAATAGTAGCAGGAAAAGTGCAGAAAAAAAAAGTGCGGAAGAAGAATCACGCAGGAAAAGTGTGGAAGAAAAAGTGTTGCTAAAAAATTGCAGCAGAAAAATCAAGGCAGCAAAAGTGCGGAAAAAAAATCACGGCAAGAAAAGTGTGGTAGAAAAAGTGCGGCAAAAAAATCGCGGTAGCAAAAGTGCAGTAGAAAAATAGCAGCAAGAAAAGTGCGGTAGAAAAATTGTGACAGAAAGACACCGACAGAAAAAGTGGGGCAGAAAAATTGCAACAGAAAAATTGCGGCAGTAAATTCACAACAATATAATCGGGGCAACAAAGCCACGGTAGTAGAATGCTACAAGAAGAAAAAGGTATGGTTTTCATATGTGTATTTTTGAATCTATGAATTTGGTTGAGGGTTTTCCCTGTAAATCTGTTGGATGCCCTCTTGGAAGTTTAGGGCTTGTTGTAGAGTTGATCTAAAGCAAATCTACTGAAGTTTAGTATTGGTTCATGTTTGAGGGATTTTGGTTGAGGTATGTTGCTGAAGTTATTGATACAGATAGAGGTTGTGTAACAGTGAGGTTTTGGCACATGGTTGATGTGAGGATTTATGGTATTTGATTTATGGAGAGTGTGTTGCATTGCTAGAGGTATCTTGTTGGCTATCTTCATGTATGTTATTGGTATATGGTAGAGGTATATGATTGGGTACATAGATGAGATACATACTTGAAGTACATGGTGATATTGATGGATCTTGTTGAGGCATAGTTTGGTTTGTCGTTGATACATGATTGGTACATTTTGTTGGTTATCTTTGTATAATGTTGATGTACATGGTTGTTGTACATGATTGATGTGCATTGTTGGGACATGGTTTGAGTGATATTATTTTGATTTTGGGTATGAGATCTACGTTATCATATCTGATATATTAAGGAGAGTATTGGTACATGTTGTTGGTGTATTTATTTTTGTTGGTACACACAAGGCACATGTACAGGTTGGTTACAGGACAATGGCATAGGTTGATTACAAGTCAGTGGAACAGATTGTTAAATGTTTACAACAGTATATCTCACACTGACAGTGTGACAGTGGTTCCATCATTCTACTTATATTTTAGGGCGGTTGGATGGGGCAAGGATAGGTGGTTGTAGACATAGAACATATGGAATTGTAGCCTCCTTCTAGTTTTATCCAGAGAATTGGGGAGTTGGAACTTCTCTCAGTTTGCAGCCTGAGAAGCTAGGGGCTAAGAGCCTCCTTCCAGTTATAAATGGAGAATTGGAATTTGGTGCTTCCTTGAATGTAAATCTTGACATATAATAAAAGCATTCTATGGTTTTCTCCCGCATTGTGTTTCCACATAAATATTGGTGTACTATGCATTGTGTGGATGTGTTTGTTATTGTTTATTATGCACTAATTAATGTTAATCCTTATGGTATAGTAAGATATTTATGATGAACATATTAACATGGTTGAATAAGTAAAAGAATTTACTTTGTGGTTTAAAGGATTAATAATTGGTATAATTGCTCATTACTGATTCAACCTGACCCCCCTCAGTAATCCAACAAAATTCACCGGGGTTTCTACATTTCAAAATAAATTTTCGTCCTTAAAATTATACCTGGACGTCACCTTCCAAGCCTTTAATTCTTGCGGAGGCTAATATTTTTATGGGCTTGATGATTCTGGAAGAGAGATGACGTGGTTTGAAGAAGTTAGATGCATGGAATGACACTCCAGAGCATGAGAGATGCACTCAATGTCTCACTTTCGAGTCTTATCATCACCCTTTTATGGCATGACGTCACTCTTCTAAGGGGTTTACTCTATGCAATTTGAATTTGTAAATTGTAAAGGAAAATGAAGGGGGTCAACCTCCTTTTAATTTGGTGTTGACTTTCTTATGTGGATAAATTGGTTTTAGATGACCTCATTGTTGATCTAAAAGTTTGCTTTATAGTCTTAAGGTCAACCTCACGAGTATATGAATGCTCTTGCATTTTTAGAGAGGTGGTACTCCTCTTTGGCTAAAATGTTGGAAGATTATTTGTATGGTTTTACAATGAATGTAAAGGTTGGATACTAGAAAGAAAACCCCATAATATATTCCAAGAAAGCTTATAGATGCAAATGTACAAAACTTGTATATAGTTATACAAATATACATCAGATCATTTAAATAAAAGATATGATAAAGTGTGTCATCTGACATTTGTTTCTACAAGGTTTTAGAGTCTCCATTCAACATAAATTATTTCTTTCTTGTAAGATAAACTGAACTTGGAATTTGATATGAATTTTGCAAGATGAATAAATGGACAGGTCTTCAAAAACATTTAAATGATAACTTCATTATTAACCAAAAATATTCTTATAGGAAATACATTTGAAATCACATGATTCCAGTTCAAGTATGAGAAATCACTAATGTAGTGCCCCGAGTAGTTATTTTCAGGAAAAATTTATAAAATATCCCAATATGACAAGTTCAATAATGCCTGAATTGAAACAACTTCAATAATGTCTCAATGATGATTACATTAACTGAAATAAACTGCATCTACATTTTACAAGAAAGGACTATGTTCCTTTGGACCTGAAAAGTTACAACATGACTTAAGAATTCTAGATAAAAAATTGTGCAAACCCAAATATTCATGTTTGGCTTACAATACATGAAAAGATTTCATGGAAATAAACAAAAAAGAAGAATATGTAGAGAGACAAGTTTTAGCAGGCTAGTCCATCGAATCTTTGAAATATAGAGTTATGCTTCGTGCAGACTCTTCACCACTGTATAAAATTTTTACTTCCAACAGCTTTATGGTGCCATCTCTTTCCCTTTAAAACTCTTCTCTCAATGTTCTTGAAGTAGTTAGGGTTTTCGTTTCTAAAATTTTCCACACAATTCCTTTTTGGTGTAAACAAATTTAAATTTTTACTTTATCGAATTATTATTAATGATTTATGTCATTGTAATTCATGCCTCCCAGTAGGGCCTACTTGTTCCTTTAATAATTTTGAATCATGCTCAGGAAGACTTGTTGGAAATAAAGAGAGCCACAGTCGAGACATTGTATGGACGCGATTCTGACTTTGGCGTGTGTTCTACATCAGTGTACGAAATTTACGCATCAAAAATTGAATAAGGCAATTTTTCTTTTTTTTGAGTCGTGTATTTTGGCACGAAATCTATTGTAATTGGGCACAAGCTTCCATATCATTGTTATGAGAAAATTCTCTCTTGCGTTCCATTCTCTTTAATATCTAACTGTTTCAATTCTCCACATTCCCCTTACCTATGTTGAAAAATATTTTATTTCCATAATACATAGATCTAGTCTTCGGACACATTAGACTCTAGATATAAAATATGGAGATTGTTTAATTTGTTGATAATCATGTATTGAGTGGATCCAGATTAGTCTATTTTTGGTTCTGTGTTATATGCATGAAATCATGAAATATGTGTAGTAGTCATATCTGTAAATAATACCATTTAATATCTAGCTCCCTATCACTCCAAGTGGTTCAAAACTGAGTCTGATCATTTAATCGTCAGCTCCCCATTGCACAGTGCTTCAGTGGAATGCTTCAGATATGATTTACTGTAGTATTTTTTTAGAACTAGATCTGCTAGATGTTGCATATCTTATTTTTTTGAGATGGGTGACCAAGTTTAAAGGCCAATCATGAGATCCGCAATGTGGAGGAAACACGATTGATCACAACAATAGTAGTTGTAAAGGTGACGTGAAGATCATTGTTTTTACTAGTCACCTACCCTTCAATTCAACAGTATTTTCTGTTAACGAACTCCAAGTATTGGTGAGTGTTACTGGAATTTGCACCTATGTGTGCAGTCTTCTGATGTACATCAGTGGTTATTTGAATAATCCACTCATCAATGACATTGGTTCGTTGCACAAAATCCAATGGGGATTATGAGCAGAGGATATCCATCTGCTCATTGTCATAATGGATGAGCCCGTAGAATCCCGTGCAATGTTGAAAGGAGAGATCGAGATCAATTTATTGTGTAATGTTGCCTTGCAAATTCAGACCCATATGGTTCTGCAGCTACCAGTCAAACAAGACACGTAGGAGGGAGGAAAATCCGTCAGTCGGTTAGCACAACAAAGTTCGAATCTGATATAATTAGGAATTCAAACTTCATATGAATCCATATTTTTTCTAAGATCAAGGTCGATATTAATTTCATGATGTGGCCCTTCTCTGAACCAACGATTTGATTGGGCAAGCCACTAGGACAGGACAACAATAATGTTGACTAAACGATCTAATGATTGATACATTAAATATGCATTTTGAAAGTTTTGGTGAATCTGCAGGAGGTCGTGTGGAACATTAACCTCATGGATCTTCTCAACAAAATTGATTCCAATGAGAGAACCTGAGAACAATGAATGATGCTAATTGTAGTGCTTGGATCTTATTTCCAATGATATACTCTCTATGCTAAAGGGAGATATTAATTGGGAAAATTTTTGGCATCCAGAGAATAGAGAAAAATAAATTCCAGTAAAACCGGGAAAGTGAATGTTGACCAAGTTGCTCGAGTCTGAGAAGTTTAACGCCTTTCAAGAATGGTAATTGAAGTAGTCATTGCTCACATAAGTCCTCTTTATGTATTGTTCTTTAATCTGAGTGGCACTCTTCTAGTTACTTCAACTATTCATCCCATCTCCCTTGGGGAATTGATCGAGGCAAAATATTTTTTAGGCATTGTTCTAATCACCTTTGCATATTATATTTTGTTGGGCGTTAAATCAGTGCATGCGGAGAGGGAAATATGATATTGGAGAAAGTGGAGTTTTCGTTGCTCCATTAACATTTATATTTTTATGCAAAACCACCAAAATGGCTCAATTTTCTGGTCGACAAATATACAAGTGCACTAATCCTTTATTGGAACAAAACTATCTTCATTTTTTTTTTGAAACTCACACATGCATAGTGAGTATAAGTCACATTTTGGAATGATTTTTAATAAGGATAGATGGGGTGTATAAGCCTTTGGCATCTCAAGGCATTCTTATGACCATTTCATTGTATGGAAAACCATTATTACATGGTTTGTTTTCCATTTTTGGGAAGTTATTATGTGCACATTGAGATAGTGTGTTTTTAAGACCATGATGGTCAATCATTGTAAAAACTATTCATGAGTTTTTTATAAACTCATGATAAGTATGATCTTCCTTCAGTCGGCATATTATTGTGATCACAAGGGAATCCATAATAAAATAAAGTCTTTTTATCTGTGTCCTAGATCCACCTGGAATTGAATAAGGGGATCTTAGGAACACATTGCATTGTGTGTGACGGGGAATGATTCCTTGAATGTTTTCATAGGTTTTTGTGTTTAGCTTTTACACTACGCTTGTAATTTATTGTACAACTATACACACATGAAATCCATAGCAAGTTAATGTTATCACACAATTAATGTCAGTGAAGCACATACATTGAAGCATGAGTAATCAAGTAGCAATGAAGATATCAAATTAGCAATCATATCAACATTGCACACATCAAGCTCATAATCAAGGACTCAAAGAATCAACATAACATTAAAGATCAATTTTTGAATCAGCATTCATTGTAAACTTGCAATAATCCTTTCTAAGTGTCAATATCAAACATAGGTTGACTTTGTTATTGGGTGCATTCTCGGTTGAACCCGACACCCACAACTTGCTTGTGTCATTCTATTTCCAAGTCTGTGTTGAAAAGGTTGAGTAGTTGAAACTCAAACCATTGTAATACTTTTGGGATGCATTTTCGGTCATAACCAACATCCTCAACTTCCTGGAAGCATAGTTNACAAGCTTCCACATCATTGTTCTGAGAAAATTCTCTCTTGCATTCCATTCTCTTTAATATCCAACTGTTTCAATTCTCCACATTCCCCTTACCTATGTTGAAACATATTTTATTTCCATAATACATAGATCTAGTCTTTGGGCACATTAGACTCTAGATATAAAATATGGAGATTGTTTAATTTGTTGATAATCATATATTGAGTGGATCCAGATTAGTCTATTTTTGTTTCTGTGTTATATGCATGAAATCATGAAATATGTGCAGTAGTCATATCTATAAATAATACCATTTCATATCCATCTCCCCATCACTCCAAGTGGTTCAAAACTGAGTTTGATCATTTAATCGTCAGCTCCCCATCGCACAGTGCTTCAGTGGAAGGCTTCAGATATGATTTACTGTAGTATTTTTGAGAACTAGATCTGCTAGATGTTGCATATCTTATTTTTTTGAGATGGGTGACCAAGTTTAAAGGCCAATCATGAAATCCACAATGTGGAGGAAACACGATTGATCACAACAATAGTAGTTGTAAAGGTGATGTGAAGATCCTTGTTTTTACCAGTCGCCTACCCTTCAATTCAATAGTATTTTCTGTCAACGAACTCCAAGTATTGGTGAGTGTTACTGGAAGTTGCACCTATGTGTGCAGTCTTCTGATGTACATCAATGGCTATTCGAATAATCCACTCATCAATGAAATTGGTTCATTGCACAAAATCTGATGGGGATTATGAGCAGAGGATGTCCATCTGCTCATTGTCGTAATGGATGAGCCCGTAGAATCCTGTGCAATGTTGAAAGGAGAGATCGAGATAAATTTATTGTGCAATGTTGCCTTGCAAATTCAGACCCGTATGGTTCTGCAGCTACCACTCCAGCAAGACACATAGGAGGGAGGAAAATATGTCAATCGGTTAGCACAACAAAGTTCGAATATGAGATAATTAGGAATTCAAACTTCATATGAATCCATATTTTTTTCTAAGATCAAGGTCGATATTAACATCATGATGTGGCCCTTATCTTAACCAACGATTTGATTGTGCAAGCCACTAGGACAGGACAACAATAATGTTGACTGAACGATCTAATGATCGATACATTAAATCTGCATTTTGAAAGTCTTGGTGAATCTGCAAGAGGTCGTGTGGAACATTAACCTCATGGCTCTTCTCAACAAAATTGATTCCAATGAGAGAACCTGAGAACAATGAAAGATGCTAATTGTAGTGCTTGGCTCTTATTTCCAATGATATACTCTCTATGCTGAAGGGAGATATTAATTGGGAAAATTTTTGGCATCCAGAGAATAGAGAAAAATAAATTCCAGTAAAGCCAGGAAAGTGAATGTTGACCAAGTTGCTCGAGTCTGAGAAGTTTAACGCCTTTCAAGAATGGTAATTGAATTAGTCATTGCTCATAGAAGTCCTCTTTATGTATTTGTCTTTGATCTGAGTGGCACTCTTCTAGTTACTTCAACTATTCATCCCATCTCCCTTGGGGAATTGATCGAGGCAAAATATTTTTTAGGCATTGTTCTAATCACCTTTGCATATTATATTTTGTTGGGCGTTAAATCAGTGCATGCAGAGAGGGAAATATGATATTGGAGAAAGTGGAGTTTTTTTTGTTCCATTAACATTTATATTTTTATGCAAAACCACCAAAATGGCTCAATTTTCTGGTCGGCAAATATACAAGTGCACTAATCCTTTATTGGAACAACACTATCTTCATTTTTTTTTGAAACTCACACATGCATAGTGAGTATAAGTCACATTTTTGAATGATTTTTAATAAGGATAGATGGGGTGTATAATACTTTGGCATCTCAAGGCATTCTTATGACCATTTCATTGTATGGAAAACCATTATTACATGGTTTGTTTTCCATTTTTGGGAAGTTATTATGTGCACATTGAGATAGTGTGTTTTTAAGACCATGATGGTCAATCATTCTAAAACCTATTCATGAGTGTTTTATAAACTCATGATAAGTATGGTCTTCCTTCAGTCTGCATATTATTGTGATCACAAGGGAATCCATAATAAAATAAAATATTTTTCTTTGTGTCCTAGATCCACCCAAAATTGAATAAGGGGATCTTAGGAACACATTGCATTGTGTGCGATGGGGAATGATTCCTTGAATGTTTTCATAGGTTTTTGTGTTTAGTTTTTACACTACGCTTGTAATTTATTGTACAACTATACACACATGAAATCCATAGCAAGTTAATGTTATCACACAATTAATGTCAGTGAAGAACATACATTGAAGCACGAGTAATCAAGTAGCAATGAAGATATCAAATTAACAATCATATCAACATTGCACACATCAAGCTCATAATCAAGGACTCAAAGAATCAACATAACATTAAAGATCAATTTTTGAATCAACATTCATTGTAAACTTGCAATAATCCTTTCCAAGTGTCAATATCAAACTTAGGTTGACTTTGTTATTGGGTGCATTCTTGGTTGAACCCGATACCCACAACTTGCTTGTATCATTCTATTTCCAAGTCTATGTTGAAAAGGTTAAGTAGTTGAAACTCAAACCATTGTAATACTTTTGGGATGCATTTTCGGTCATAACCAACATCCTCAACTTCTTGGAAGCATAGTTCAAGCGAGTTCAAGTGAGCTTCAATTTCAAGCAAGCGATTCAAATGAGTGAGTTGCAAGTAAGCCTTATTTTTTTGAGTCAAATTGTAATCAGGATCTACCTNTATGGTTTTGCAGCTACCACTCCAGCAAGACACATAGGAGGAAGGAAAATCCGTCAATCGGTTAGCACAACAAAGTTCGAATCTGAGATAATTAGGAATTCAAACTTCATATGAATCCATATTTTTTCTAAGATCAAGGTCGATATTAACGTCATGATGTGGCCCTTCTCTTAACCAACGATTTGATTGTGCAAGCCACTAGGACAGGACAACAATAATGTTGACTGAACGATCTAATGATCGATACATTAAATCTTCATTTTGAAAGTCTTGGTGAATCTGCAGGAGGTCGTGTGGAACATTAACCTCGTGGCTCTTCTCAACAAAATTGATTCCAATGAGAGAACCTGAAAACAATGAAAGATGCTAATTGTAGTGCTTGGCTCTTATTTCCAATGATATACTCTCTATTCTAAAGGGAGATATTAATTGGGAAAAATTTTGGCATCCAAAGAATAGAGAAAAATAAATTCCAGTAAAGCCGGGAAAGTGAATGTTGACCAAGTTGCTCGAGTATGAGAAGTTTAACGCCTTTCAAGAATGGTAATTGAAGTAGTCATTGCTCACAAAAGTCCTCTTTATGTATTGTTCTTTGATCCAAGTGGCACTCTTCTAGTTACTTCAACTATTCATCCCATCTCCCTTGGGGAATTGATCGAGGCAAAATAAATTTTAGGCATTGTTCTAATCACCTTTGCATATTATATTTTGTTGGGCGTTAAATCAATGCATGTGAAGAGGGAAATATGATATTGGATAAAGTGGAGTTTTCGTTGCTCCATTAACATTTATATTTTTATGCAAAACCACCAAAATGGCTCAATTTTCTGGTCAGCAAATATACAAGTGCACTAATCCTTTATTGGAACAACACTATCTTCATTTTTTTTTTAAACTCACACATGCATAGTGAATATAAGTCACATTTTGGAATGATTTTTAATAAGGATAGATGGGGTGTATAATCCTTTGGAATCTCAAGGCATTCTTATGACCATTTCATTGTATGGAAAACCATTATTACATGGTTTGTTTTCCATTTTTGGGAAGTTATTATGTGCACATTGAGATAGTATGTTTTTAAGACCATGATGGTCAATCATTGTAAAACCTATTCATGAGTGTTTTATAAACTCATGATAAGTATGGTCTTCCTTTAGTCGGCATATTATTGTGATCACAAGGGAATCCATAATAAAATAAAGTCTTTTTGTTTGTGTCCTAGATCCACCCAAAATTGAATACGGGGATCTTAGGAACACATTGCATTGTGTGCGATGGGGAATGATTCCTTGAATGTTTTCATAGGTTTTTGTGTTTAGTTTTTACACTATGCTTGTAATTTATTGTACAACTATACACACATGAAATCCATATAAAGTTAATGTTATCACACAATTAATGTCAGTGAAGCACATACATTGAAGCACGAGTAATCAAGTAGCAATGAAGATATCAAATTAGCAATCATATCAACATTGCACACATCAAGCTCATAATCAAGGACTCAAAGAATCAACATAACATTAAAGATCAATTTTTGAATCAACATTCATTGTAAACTTGCAATAATCCTTTCTAAGTGTCAATATCAAACTTAGGTTGACTTTGTTATTGGGTGCATTCTCGGTTGAACCCGACACCCACAACTTGCTTGTGTCATTCTATTTCCAAGTCTATGTTGAAAAGGTTGAGTAGTTGAAACTCAAACCATTGTAATACTTTTGGGATGCATTTTTGGTCATAACCAACATCCTCAACTTCTTGGAAGCATAGTTCAAGCGAGTTCAAGTGAGCTTCAATTTCAAGCAAGCAATTCAAATGAGTGAGTTGCAAGTAAGCCTTATTTTTTTGAGTCAAATTGTAATTAGGATCTACCTGCACAAGGATACCTCATTTAGTGTTTTGAAATGGCTCGAAGTCTCGAATTATTAGAGTTTATGAACACTCTAATAAACACCACTAAAGGTGACAGAGTAATATT
>JZKD02S1841878.1:76130-88232 GCA_000966675.3 Picea glauca | reverse complement strand
AAAAAGGTTAGTTGATTCTTCCCATGTTTGCATGAGAAAAGGGGTTGAGATTTTGGGTAGAAGGTTAAAAGTTAAGTCTTAAGGGTCATGATTTGCGTACAAGTTTAAAGCCCTAGCTTGTTAGTCCGTAGGGTAGGAAAACCCCACAACAAATGGTTAAGACCAAATATTTCACATTCAGTTGATGTTGTCGAACAGATGGGAAATTTAGGTGAAATAATGAAATGGGTGCTTCAGAGTTTTAGAGGCACAAGTGTCACCTATAATGGTTTTAGTGGTTTAGTCTGTGGTAATTGTAATTCAGATTTTCCAGGTATGTTGGATAAAATGAGATTTACCTCAGGGTATGTCTGAAAGCATCATTTTGGAAAACATGTTGGAGGTGGAGTGATCCCTGAGAAAATCCAAACTCAAGCAAATCATAGAGATGTGTTCAGAAACCCGTGTTATTAGAGAAACTGCAGTGGTGCATGGCTTCTCTTGGCTTGTGGCATAGGTTATGAATAAAATCAACATGATATTCATGTAAATTGTTGTCAAGGTGGAGATTGTTGAGATATGCCAATGAATTTCCAAAACATTTATGGATTGTAGCAAATTTAGTGTCTCCTTTAAATCAGTTTGTTGTTGAAATAAAATACCCAATTTTTGGATCTACATTAATGTAATCAGTTTTATAAAATGTGAAGAGCCTCTATAAATCCATGTACACCCATAGAGGCTTGTGAGGTTCAATGTGAGTGATAATCCTAGTTTGGCTAATGTAATATCTCCCTTGAACGATCAATAAACCGAATCCTCCTTTTCCAGTACCACCTTCTTCCCCTTTACCACCTCCACCTCCTCCTTTTCCAGTTCCACCTTCTCCTTTTCCAACACCTCCTTTTTTACCTTCACCTCCTCCTCCTCATGCCTAGGACATGGGCCTGAAGGAGAGAAATTGAATGCACCTAAATTTCTTTCTCAGCAAATTGGAAACGCAAAGAGGATCCGCGTCTTCGATCACAGTCAGTGTGTTATCCTTCATATTGATCGTTAGGGGCTCGATTCATGTAGTCACCCAAACATTCAAAAACATCAACACCAAAAACAAATTAAATCCCCAAGAGCCCGATCTTCGTAAAAGAATGCAAGGTGACCTTCTTGCATCTATAGTAGTCATTCATGTGTAACCGCGTCACCGTTTTCTAGGCTCACGAACAAAACGTAAAAAGGGGGAAAAACAATTGAAATTAAGCGAGAAAACTCGATCTATGGAAATGGTAGATAGATGAATGAATTATTTTATTAGTGCATGCTACGAGGGTCTTAACATTATAAAAGAACAACTTTTTTTTTTTTTTCAGATCGTAGATATCAGTTACTTCTAGTGCAACATATAACTCATTTTAGAAATGATTAAGTTTTTCTTGCTAGAACGCCAGATATGTTTCCTAGAACACCTTATCTCATCTTCGCTAATATTTAATCGTCATTCCTTGAATTGTATTAAATCATCACTCCTCAAATGATATGCATAATAATATTACATTTTTACCCACACACAGTTTTTTCTCACAATACCCTTATGAATTTATATTTTACCATTAGATTTACATGAAAAATCATGTTCATTTGAAAAGACATGACTTTTGTTCAACAAATAATTAATTTTCCCTCTTTTTTATTTTATAATTCACTTTTTAACATACAATGGGTAAAATACCATTGCGTGTTTTAAATCCAAGTGCACTTTTACTTCACCAATGAGTTATATGGTATGTCCCTGCAATGATTATATTCTTACATGTATAAAAATTCTCACCCTTACCTAATTTTTCAAGAGCTTGAAACTGAAGAATATGATCAATATATGAGAGAATAAAGATGAAGGCATTAGGGAGAAAATGAAAGCAAGAGGATGCAAAATGAAAACATGTTCTTCATTTAATTCATCCATTCAAAAATCCCCAAGAGAAAACTCATTCAAGGCATACAATAGAAAATCAATCTCTGCAGCCATATAGGATCATCAAGTACTTCAAAATATGCACAAAGTCCCAACGATAACTTGTCAATTTCATCATACAAATTTCAACTAAGGATCATAGGACAAGAAGTATTATGAAGACATTTGAAAGAATAAGATCACAATGATTAAGAAACCTCCATAAATACAATTATCAATAAATATCAAACACCCAACTCCATCAAAGTGGATGCAAAATAAACATTACGCTCATAGTGATAGAGGATTAGGAATTAGTGTTCAAATTTTAGTAAGGGGGCCCTTTCCTTTTGCTTGTAAAAGAAAAAGTAATGGGTTTTTTTTTATGACCATAAAAACACCATCATTCTTCTTAGAAGTTTTATTTCTCTTATTTTATTTCTCTTATTTTATTTCTGTAGGTTTTGTTCAATCTTTTCAAAGTTACCCCCAAAACCAACATGGTATCAGAGAAATTGGTTTTGACCTCGCCCGTTGTCCACAAATCGTGTTCATTCGGACCTTATAGTGATTGAATATGGGTTATTGTGGGGTACTTTATTTGTAGTCTCAATATCTAACCAATTTCCTTGAAATCGGGAAGATCTCGTCCACAAATAATTGTTGGTGATTGGAACCCTTTTCGAAAAATCCACGTTTTCTAGTTGGCTAGTCAACTTACCAAGTCAAATCGACCACGAGAATTCATATAACACATCTAGTGGATTGTTTGGTTAGTCAATCCATAGATCGATTATTTCTAACTACTAGTCGATCGCCCGATCGATAGTCTAGTCGACTACCTTATCGATTATCTTTAGCTATTAGTCAACCACGTGACCAAGTGTCTCCAACAATTAGTTGACCACCCAACCAACTGTCTCCGACAATTATTCGACCACTCGACTGACTATCTCTAATAGAAGTGTGATGAAATATCAAAATCTGAGGTTCCAACACACCCCCATCAGCACACAGTTTTGGAGATTTAGGAGGTGAAATTATATTAGCAAGACACCCCCCCATAATTGCAGCTACCTGAAGCCTTAGTATATCATGGAGTCTAACAAAATTAACTTCAAACAATTGTTTGGTAAATTTATCAACAATATAATCATCGATTTTGCAATTGAAAAGAGTAACAATCTTCTCTTGAACCAATTGTCTCAAGTAGTGAGCATGAAGTTCGACATGTTGCATTTTACTATGGGAAACATGCTTTTTAGAAAATTGAATTGCACTATAATTTCCACAATAAATAGCAGTCGGGGCTTGAATAGGAAACCCAAGTTCACCTAAGAGATAAAAAAACCCAAACTACCTTTGTAGTTTCATTAACAATGCCACGATATTCAACTTTCGTGATCGATAGAGATGACCTTCTATTTCTTGCAAGACCAAACCAAAGGTCCAATGTTGAAGAAAAACACATATCCATAAGTGGAATTTCGATCATCATGGTCACATGCCCAATCGTAGTCAGTGAAGTTGACCAATGAGTCAGAACCGCGATGATATTTCATATGAAGATGAGATGTACCCTTGATGTAACGAACAATTGTCTTTGCAGCTTTCTAGTGACTTTCTCATGGATCGTGCATGAATTAATAAACTACATTAACAACAAAGGAAATGTCAGGTCAACTGTGAGTAAGATACATAAGGTTGTCGACTAGTTTTCGATAAAGAGTGGCATCGACCTTGGGATATTGACAGTCTTTAGTCAACTTAACACCCGATTGAGAAGGGGTAGCACATGAGTTACAGTCAGCCATTTTAAAGTGGTGTAATAGATATAATATATATTTAGATGGAGAGAAATAAATAATCAAATAGAGGTAAAACTTGAAGATCGAGAAAGTAATGCAGAATACCATAATTTGTCATATCAAAGTTGTGAGCAAGTCGTCTCTTCAATTTAAGAATTAGATCCAAATTGGTGTTGGTTATGACCAAATCATCAACATATACAACAACAATGAAGGTATCATTGTTGTCGTGTAATACATAAATATAGTGATCAAATTCACAATGTTTAAAACCAAGATTGAGAAAGAAATGATCAATTTTTGCATACCAAGCTCAGAGAGTTTGTTTCAAACCATAAAGAGACTTTTGTAATCAACAATAAATATTGGAATCTGTCACAAAGCCAAGGGTTGTTCTATGAAAATCTCTTCAGATAAGTCATCATGAAGGAAGGAACTTTTGGCATCCATCTTGTGGATTTTCCATCAAAATTGAGTAGTAAGGGAAATAATTAATCGAACATAATTCATCTTTGTAATAGGGGAAATTTTTTAAGTGTAGTTGATGTCTTATTCCTTAGAGAAGCCTATTGTGATCAAACGAGATTTGTGACACTCAATAACACCTTCAGAGGTAAATTTGGTCTTATAAACCCATCAAAATTTCACAATGTTATTCCATTAAGGTTGAGGAACCAAGTTCAAAGTGTGATTATTTAAAAGAGGATCCATCTCAATATGCATAGCTTGCTCTCATTCACGTTGTTCTTGTGCATCAAAATAAGAGACAGGATCACAAGTCTCAAAGCACCAGTCATCAAAGAAACATTGGCTTGTTTCTTGTGACTACGCGTATGTTTTCCTGAGGTGATAAAGACAAAATTAGGACCAATAGATTCAATTGTCTTAGCATCCCACTGAAGAAGACGAGGTGAGTTGACATTCACTTAAGAGGTTGATCGGGAGAAGATAGAGTGATAGGAGCAACCGGGGCAGACCAAGGACAGGCAAGTAAGAAGGTGACTTTCCAATCGATTCAAGAATAGAGTTCGACAATATGGTCGACTCAGGTATAGAGGTCGACAGTCCAATCGAATCAGGTATAGAAGTTGATGGCCTAGTCAAAACACTAAACAAAAGAACGGATGATCTTATGTCGACAATGATATCAAAAAGATCATTATGTAATAGACTAGAGGAAGTGCCCAACAACTTAATTCCATAAGACTTCTCATCAAAGATCACATTTGTCCCAATAATTATCTATTGTTTCCCATCCACTAGTGGGGTATTTTACAGGTGGATGGTAAACCCACACTTAAAGAATCACAACAAACCTCTCAAATTGACCTCTAATTGAATAGGTTTCCCATCATAAATTCTAGTAGATACTCAAGTCTATACCTAAGTTATAACAGATATTTCCAAAACATGTTTGTATTGCTTCGTTTTTGTTGTTATTTACAAATCTGATTGAGATTTTGTTATTATTTACAAATCTGATTGGCTCCACATGACAACAATTTCTTTCCATGTGGAAAAAATATAATGTTTTGTGGAGGCTATGTAAAAACTTGGAAATTGGTCTAATCTTTAAACTCTTTAGTTATGTACCACCATTAGCAAGTGACAAAAATATAATGTTTTCTGGAGGCTATGTAAAGTTCCTTCAACATGATTAAGTTACAAGTACCATAAATTTGGGGTTATCCAATCTCTCTTAGTGACTTTAGATTGGGGTTATAGAATATTTCTTTGTAACCTTATTGTGATAGACTTGAGAAATTGGATTTTTATGGCTTCATTATTTTTCTTATTTGGGATTTTGATATTCCAAAGATTGTAATTGTCAGAGATAGAACTTGTTCATAATATTTGAAAATAAAATTTATTTTATTAAATAATTGGATATTTTAGGTGGGTTTTTTTTAGATAATTGAGAAAAATCTAAATCAAGGACGGTTATTTTACATATAGGGTTTTGTTTTAGTGTAAAATTTATAGACATTGATTGATGTTGTTGTATAGTTAAAGACAAACAAGTTGAAAATTTATGACAATGAAATTTGCAAAATTTAACACTAGTAAAACTGTATTAAAAATAAAATGATAGGCATGAAAAACAAATAACAATCATCAAATTTTGACTTCCTTACTCTAAAAACACATTAAAATAACAGACAAAATGTACAGAGAGTGGGATCTGAACCAGCTTTATTGACAACATGCAAAAAAAAACAAGGACAATGGCAGAATGCTCTACCAAGTAGGTAATGTTGAATAAGACAAACCCTCAACCAAAAAATTTCACTTCCTTACTCTAAAAATACATTAAAATAACAGACAAAATGTACAGAGAGTGGGATCTGAACCAGCTTTATTGACAACATGCAAAAACAAGGACAATGGCAGAATGCTCTACCAAGTAGGTAATGTTGAATAAGACAAACCGTCAACCAAAAAAGAGAATTCAACTAACGTTCAATATCCAACGTGCTACACAGCACTAAAGCAAATGAATTTTATACACTGTCGAATCCGAAAACAAATGAAATAAAAAGCTAATAATCCACAGGCACCAGCAGCATTCAATGCTGCTGGATATTGCTCGCCGAAGCTCAACTGCATATGCTTTACGGACACACATTAAAGTGGGAGACAAAACGTACATGTGGTGGGATCTGAACCAACTTTACAGGAAATCATGAAAAAGAACGACGACGACATCGACAAAATGCTCTACGACGTGGGTAAAGCCGAACCTCGAAAATGTTCAGCCGGAAAGAAAGTTTGGAAAGTAAGCTAAGGGACTGAAGATGGGCTGCCCATGCGGTTGATCTCCTGCAGCGCTTACCTGCCATGAGAACAGTGAAATCGCCCACCACCAGAATGTTCGTTATTATTTTGTTTACAAGCATTGCTGCAGGCAATGTTAATGTTTAAACGATTGAAAGTTTAACATTTCACTGAATTAAAACATTCAATTATATATATATATATATATAATAAATAATAATAATTTATTTTTTACTTACAGATTTATAGATAGGGTAAAGTTTAAGAAATTTTACATATTTTTTTTTTKGGGATTTGAATTTGGAATTTGTTATGAAGAAATACATTTTTTAATCATTAAATTCAATAAAATATATAAAAAAAATTACATATATTATTTTAAATTTATTATTTGGAAGTATTAAAATATTATTAAATTGCAAAAATAATATTATTTGGTTTTATATATGAAATTATGATTAGCTATTACTAAAAAGTAAAAAGTGTATGATCAAGTGATAATATATTTTTTGGCTTATTATTTAGATTGTGAAAAGGTCTTCTTGTATTGGAATATGATTTTAAAGGTCTTCTAATTAGTTGAAAGCTCATTTCTCCAAAATATTCTAATCAGTTAAAAGATCATTTTCCCAAAAATATAAGGAAATGAGTAATAACTCAAAACTAGTAAGCATCTTAGAGGAATAAAAGTAGTCTTCTTTACATATAACAATGCAATTACATTTCAACAACATCTTGACATTGTATCAACCAAAATTATACCAATAATTATGAATATTGTAAAAAAAAATTAATATCAAATATTATAAAGATACTATAATTTTTTGTGACATTTTACATTATCAACTAATTTACATTGATTCTTAAATAAGATCATTCTAAAATATATAAATAGAATATGATTCAATTTTTGAAATACTTATAAATAAAATATTATTATTTGACATTCAATTTTTTTTCAAAGTTCATAATAAAAACTTGTTATTTATTTTTAAGGTCACGGCCAAGCCAACACACCAAATTGGTGTATGAGACTTCCTTGTTTGTGGGATAAGGGACCCTACCCCTCTCTGGATTTGAACCTGTGACTTCTTAAGAGGAAACACATGTTATTAACCATTAGGTCCACTCAGACTATATATATATATATATATGATTCTTTAGAATTTTGTTTTTGTGCTCCAAAAACATTAAGATAAACTTTTTAAGATCACCATACTTTTATTGAGTTAAGAGGTTATCTAATATGGGTATAGGCCTAACAATTTAAGAGAAAGTTTTTTTCATCTTCAACCTTCTTAGTGTCACAAAGGTGGCACACTCTTTCATCCCATGGTGTTTTAGGAATTGACCCAACCCCCAATTTTACTATGGAGTTAGTGAGAATTTGTTCTTATCTTATCAATGCTTATTTTTTTCTTTACACTTGGCAAAACAGATAGATAATTTTGATCTTCTAGATTATGATTGATTACATCATTATAATACCTTAATTTTCTTTTTTCCTCTAACTCTTTATCACACCACATTTTCTCCTTAAATTTTGATTAGATTTTTTTTTTAATAGTATATTTATTCTGCAAAATGGTGTCTTCCATGATTCCCCAATAGTTTATCCAAGACAGAACATCTTTATGCCATCCTTGCTTGAGTATATAGTGGTTATGACTCAATTTTAAAGCAGTTTTGGGAGAATCTTTATTCTAAGAGAAAGATAGAATATAGCATATTTCCTTTAATTTTGAGATTATAAATTATAAAATTATTTTACATTTATTCTATATTTGTAAGAAGCTACTTTGAATACTATGAAAAAGGTTAATTTATTATGGGTTTGAAAATAATTATAAACATATGCATATCCATATTATCATAGGATGCACCTTTCATTTTTGTTTTGAGAGACCACATTACCTTCACGTGGGTTGCGCCACAGGGATGTTACACAACAATTTGAATGGAAAACTGACCGGTTTCAATGATGACAAGATGCAATTGACACCAATGCTTTTCAGGACTCTAAAATATTCCTATCAATCTGTACACGCCTGGTCTAAATAGGTAGTAAGTAAATTTCATTGAAGGATTAAACATAATAAGGAAATCATTATGATAACCGAAATGTAAGAGTTAATGCAAGAGTTATCTAAAATGGTAATCTTTATTAATGTTGGAATATACTAAATTTTTGAAGAGTTTTAAGTTTTAGAGTAGTAGAAGAGTTTTTCTAGTAGTAGTCCTCTTATTAGTAAACTTTGTGTATTTATCTTGAAAATACATGAAGATAATAAATAAAAGAAAATAAGAAGTTTTAGAGCAGCAGTTTTGTGTAGAGTAGTAGTCCTCTCGTTACTAAAGTGTTTGTATTTATCTCTGAGAATAAATGAAGATAATAAATAAAAAAAAGATAATAAGAAGTTTTAGAGCAGCAGTTTTGTGTTCTGTTTTTTTGTGAATACAGCCGCACCCGTAAGAAATTCGGCCCTTCCTCCTTCAAAATCGTGTGAGGTTAGAGAGAGCTTGTAGAAAGCGTGACGTTAGAGAGGGAGCCTGTATAAAATCAGAGAGGAGCCGCAGAGCTAGATTGGAGGCTGCAGATCACAGTGAAGCTAGAGAAGGCTGCGGATTAGTCAAGAGAACCGCAAGAAATTGAGATTGACAGGAGCCAGCCGCCGTTTGCTGGGGGCAGAGCCGCAGCTTTTTTTGTAGCCGCCGCTACTTAATTACAAGAGGCGAAGGGGCAGGAACATGCCCACGGGTCTGAGGTTCGTGGGTTTCAAAGCCAACAGATTTGCCGTTATTCGCTGGGTAGCCACTGACTCTGAGGTAGCCTCCGCCATTTTTCCCAAACCTTAGCCGCAGATTCTCAGGTAGTGGATTCAAGGAAACATTTCGGACTCCCTCGCTGTCACAGTTGCATGAATTTTTATTTTGTATTAAATCTCACTAGGAAATAATCAGTTGTAAACGTCAGTTGTAAGCATTAGTTATAAGCTTTAGTTGTGAGAGTTAGTTGTAGGCGTCTTAAGAGTCAGTTCTTAGTTCAAGTCTTTTCCTATATAAGGATGTAATCCATCTTCATTGAATAATACAAAAGTGAACATAACCTCACCATGATGTTTGTTTCACATATTTTATCTTAGTATCAGATCAAGGTTCTGTTAAACATATCGCCTGTTGAAGATCGATCTGTCGGAGATACATTGCCGTTGT
The DNA here is from genome assembly GCA_000966675.3 of Picea glauca. NCBI lineage: Eukaryota > Viridiplantae > Streptophyta > Pinopsida > Pinales > Pinaceae > Picea > Picea glauca. Next base: position 78,509 of record JZKD02S1841878.1, on the reverse strand, counting down.
TGGAGATCGAAATCGAGTGAATCGTTGGAGGTGTTATTGGAAATCGTTGTTGTCCATCTCTGCAATTGTTGTGTGAAGAGAGGCGTGACCTGCGCGAAGGAGAGAAATTCCGAGTCCGCGCTGTATGGGAGAGGAGCCGCCAGTTGTTGTGAGAGGAAGACAGCCACCAACGTCGGTTTGCAAGTCAGATCATTGTTGAGAAGAGCGTCGATGTTGGAGGAGAGATCAGAGCCACGACTGTTGGGAGGCAGAAAAAGATAGCTCGTGGTATCGTTGTTGCTGATGTGAGAGGCAGATCGCTACTGCAAAAGTTGCTGCCATCATTCAAGGTGTTCGCGCTAGAGAAGAAACTTCGTTCCAGTTTGTGGAAACCGTGAAGTCGTGAGACCTGATATTTTTTATATAGCTTTGCATGTGTGGAGTGCAGTGGAATCGTGAAGGTCATGGCTTATTCCGTATGGTAAAGTGTGGTAAAGCTGTGGTTTATATGTGAAACTTTTTTTTTTTTTTATATTTGGAGCATTTAAAAATAAAAGTGCCACGACTTCTTCTCTTATGCATGCAAATGAGAAAAGGGATATTTTATTAAAGGGGGTTATTTTTTATTAAGTGAATATAGGTGAAAAAAGGAGTTACTCATTTTAATAAAAAAAAAAGGTGGATATTTTAGATATTAAGGTGTATGCATAAAGATATTTTAGATATTAAGATGCATGCATAATTTAAAAGTTGATAGTTAATGCATGATTTAAGTTGAGAACATAGATAGAATTGGATTAGTGGATCTGAAGGTAGAGCGACGGACTGCTCAGCACAGGAGACAACTCAACAGAAAGTTGCATATCTTTGGTGATTTACTTGCAGAGAATATCTTGCAGCGATGGAGAATCCGCTGGCACAGACCTACCTCAATGAAGCCAACAAGTTAGATGGCTCGAAAAATCAGTGAGATCCACAATCTTAGCTCCGTTGGGGCGCTCCTTCTTCGACCAATGTGTCTAAGTCCAAAAGTGGGTCAAATCTGACCAAAGTTTCCCCAAAACTTGGTCGAGGGCCAACACTTTTGAATTGTCTCCATGAATGCGGTGGCAACTATACTGACTTTGAAGGGATGAGAGAGTGCACAAAAGTGTGCATACTTGGTCAGTCTATCAAGAATCACCATGATGACACTTTTTCCTTCAAACTTCGGTAACCTTGTGATGAAATCCATGGAAACCTCCTCCTCCCAACATTGACTTGTGATGGCTAATGGTTGTAAAATACCCAGGGTCTTAATTGTTTCCACCTTATTTTATTGGAAAAACAAACATTCTACCACAAACCTTTGAACATCAGTTTTAAGTCCATCCCCCAAAAAATCCTTCTTGACCCTATGGTAGGTTTTCAAAAATCTTGAGTGCCCTCCTACAGGAGAGGTGTGCAATTCCAACAATACCTTTTATTTGAGTTGGGAGTTCTTACATAAATATAAGCGATATTTGTACCATAGTGAATCATTTTTACATGTAAATGTATCTAATGCAATGGAATCCTGCTGCAACCTTTGAATTAGAGTCCACATGTTTTCATCATTCTTCCATTCATCCCTTGCTTCTATTATCTAATCAGGTTGGATGATCAATATGGCATAGAGAAAGGCCTCAACATATTCATCCTTTCTTAAGAGTGCATCTACCACAACATTTTTATTTCCTTTTTTATAGACGATTTCAAAATCATAACCCAATATCCTGGTCACCCATTTTTGTTGTTCTTCTGAAGATAGTCTTTGTTCCAAAAAGAATTTAAGACTATCATGCTCTGTTTTGAAATTAAAGTGCCTACCTATTAGGTAAGGGCACCATTTCTTTAATGCATGTAGTATTGCCATCATTTTCTTCTCATAAATGGGTTTGTGTAAGTCCTTTCCCTTGAGTGGTTGACTTTCAAAAGCCAGGGGCCTTCCTTCTTGCATTAGGACAACACCAATTCCATTTCCTAAGGAATCACATTCCAAAATAAAGGTTTTTGTGAAGTATGGAGTGGTCAATACATGAGCTTTGCACATCACCTCTTTAAGTTGCTCAAAACCTTTAGTTTCCTTTGGAATCCATGAAAATGCATCCTTCTTATTTAGTGTCATTAAAGGTGTTGTTATTCTTCCATAGTGCCGAACAAACTTGCAATAGTAACTTGTCAAACCCAAAAATCCTCTAAGATTATTCAATGTTTTGGGAATTGACCAGTCCATCATGGCCTTAATCTGGTTAGGGTCTACCTTCACACCTTCATGAGATACAATATGACCCAAATAATCTACCTCCTTCACCCCAAAGAAACATTTGGATGGTTTGGCATATAGTTGTTTCTCCTTTAGTAGTTGTAGCACCTTGTCAA